>CAUYLG010078812.1:0-30029 GCA_963573385.1 Cacajao melanocephalus | reverse complement strand
GGCGGACGCCCCTTCCCCACAGAGCTAGGCCTTCCCGGGTTCAGCTGTGCTTACTGTGAAACTCTCAGTCCTCAGCGCTTCCAATTGCTGTTCTCCTTGTGGGGATGGGACCAGCCGAGCCTGACTCAAAGGGCACCCAGTCCCGTATACTCCACACTGAGAAGTGCCGCCCCACGCACTGGGGCACCAAAAGAGTCATGCTGGCGACCCGTGTGGCTCCTCCGCTGGGTAGCTCCCAGTTTGTGGGCAACAGAAATTCGTCTGGGCAATAGAACAAGAATCTCGTTCTCTCTCCCTCTTTCTCTTCCTCTTTCTTTCTCTCTTACATTCTTTTTTTTTCTTTCTTTCACTCTTTCTTCTTTTCTCTCTTTTTCTTTCTTTCAAAAAAATAAAAAGTAAAAATAAGAAAAATTAAAAAAAAAAAGACTGCAAGCTGAGAAGGCAACTGAGAGAGTCTGCCACCACCTTACAGAGGCTCCTCACAGCAGTGAGTGCTCATCAACTCCATCATATTCTATTGGTTAAAAGCATGTCACAAGCCCATCCATACTCAAGGGAAGGGAGTTACACGAAGGAATGAATGGCAGGAGACAAGGATCATTGGAAGTCTTCCTGCCACCAGCAGGAGGTGGATCTAACAGATTACATGGTTGGTTCTCGACTAAGCCTTGGACTTGCTGGTGACCCGCAGGTGATAAGGTGGAGATGGCAGGGCTTCCAGGTCATGATGTGGAGGAGGGAGCCCAAAGGCTCCGTGGATAGGAATGCTGGGCTGGATCTATCAAGCAAAAGCTGCAACCACCATCCCTCAACTATTCGGCAAGAGGGCCCAGGAGACGCTTCCTTCGTTAGGAATTGAAAAATACACTGGTGAGTGGCGTGCCTGCTTCCCTGGAAATCTCTGTGGCCGCTGTCCTTCCTAGGCAGGCATGACGGTAGGGGATGCTGCCACCGAGTTGAGTGCCCTGATTTTGACGGGAATAGTGAGATTGCAGAGTGGCAGAAGCCAAATGGCATCATCACTTCACTGCCAAAGACAAAGTGGGTACCTCTGGCATCAAGGGCAGCAGGAATGCACAAGCAATCAACATGCCTTGGCCCACAGAGATCGTTGGTGGTGGCTAATTCATCATGGTGTCCCTGGGAGTGAAAGAGATGGGCAGCCTGCGACAGCCTTGATTTAAATAGGAAACACAACCGGGAAGGCTCAAGGCCTGGTAGTCTCAAGTCTGACTTGAGTTGTCGCAGTGAAGAATCATGGCCTCTTACCCGAGTTCCAGATCTCAGCAAATTCATAGACCCTGAGCGACTTGGTTGAAGGGAGGCCAGAGTCGCTGTGCACACTGTCCGCCTTCCTCCAAGCCATTTCCGGGGGCACCTGTGGCCATTTACTACAGGGAGTGTGCAGTAGGGAAAGGAAGCATCTAGAAGGTTTGAGGATCTCCAGACAGTGGTTCTGAACTAATACTCATTCCGGAGGCCCCAAAATGCTACTGTGGCCCAGCAATCTAAAAGGAGATGGATGGTGGGAAGATGATAGATGGCGTCTTAGCTCAGGTCTGCTTCTCAGTGGGCCCAGTTGGTCCATGGATGCCACCCCCACCGGCGGTTATCTCTCCAGCTCTTTTTTTTTTTTTTTTGAGACAGTCTCGTTCGGTCACCAGGAGCCAGACTGGAGTGCAGTGGCGCGATCTTGGCTCACTGCAACCTCCGCCTCCCAGGTTCAAGCAATTATCCTGCCTCAGCCTCCTGAGTACCTAGGACTACAGGTGCATGCCACCACACCCAGCTAATTTTTGTATTTTTTAGTAGAGACAGGGTTTCATCGCGTTGACCAGGATGGTCTCTATTTCTTGACCTCGTGATCTGCCCGCCTTGGCCTTCCAGAGTGCTGGGATTCCAGGCGTGAGCCACCACGCCCGGCCTCCAGCTCTTACATGTATAATCGGAGGAGACGTACTTAGCGACTGTCAGCATCCCCGAATTGGCTCCATGACCCAGGTGGTGAGGGCCATTATCCCAAGAAGGACTTAGTGGAAACCCCTGAAACTTCCACTCCCATCTAAGTTAGGTGAACCAGAAGCTACACTTTATCCCAGGGGAATTTGAGAGACTAATGTCACTCACAAGAAGCAGAGGTGGTCATACCTATCACACTCCAGGCAGCTTCCCAGTTTGTTGTGTTCAGAAGTCCGGTGGAACGCTGTCACCGGCAGACACAGTGGTGGTTTCACTGAATTGGAAGATGAGACTATCTCCTGGCTGTTTTGGCTCCTTAAGTCACTGAATCAACACAAAAAGAAAAGAAGTGACTCTACTGGCTGGCTTGATTGATTCTGATTAGCAAGAAGAAACTGGGCTGCTAATATACAATGAGGACAGGGAGGAACATATCTGAAACTCAGAGGAGTCTCCAGGGCACCTCTCTTAGTTCTTCCGTGGCCAAAGTCATGGCATCTTGGTCTGTTTGCTATCACAAAAGACCACACATTGAATGGTTTATAAACAACAGAAATTGATTTCTCACTGTTCTGGAGACTGGAAAGTCCGAGGTTAAAGCACCAGCAGATTCGGTGTCTGGTGAGGGCCTGCTTCCGCATAGATAGCACCTTCTCGTTCTGCTCTCACCTGCTGGGAGGGGAAAGAGCACTCTGGGGTCTTGTTTGACAAAGCCACCAATCCTCGTCATGAGAGCTCTGTCTCTGTCATCTAATCTCCTCCTGTTTTCGTCCATTTTGTGTTGCTGTAACGAACTATCACAGACTGGGTAATTTATTATAAACGGAAATGTATTTGGCTCAAGGTCTGAAGGCTGGGAAGGCCAACAGCGTGGTGCCAGCATCTGGTGAGGGCCTCCATGCTGTGTCGGCCCATGGTGAAAGACAGAAGAGCAAAGGCAAGAGAGGGCAAGAGTGAGGGAGCAACGGGGTCCAAACTCACCTTTATAACACACCCACTCTTGTGATAGTTAACTCACTCCCACAGTAATGACATTAATCCATTCGTGAAGGCAGAGTACTCATGACCTAATCACCTTTTATCAGACCCTGTCTCCCAATGTTGTTGTATTGGGGATTAAGTTCCCAAAACACAAACTTTGGGGGACACATTTAAACCATAGCATCTCCCAAAGGTCTCATCACCTAATGCCATCACTAGGGGGGTTAAGATTTCAGCATATGGATTTTGAAGAGACATAAACATGCACTTCATAGCATTTTCCCCTGGGCAAATGTCTTGCATGCAAAATACATTCATTCCATCCCAGTTGCCCAAAACATCTTAACTTGTTCCAGCATCAACTCGAAAGTCTAAAGTCCAAAATCTCATCTAAATATCGTCTGTACCAGATATGGATGAGATTCAAGGTATGATTCATTCTGAGGAAATTGCTCTCCAGCTGGGAGCCTATGATATCAAACACGTTATGTGCTTCCTAAATACAATGGTAAAACAGGCATAGGATAGACATTCGCATTCCAAAAGGGAAACATTGCAAAGAAGGAAGGAGTCACAGGTCCTGGCCAAGCCCCAAAACCTTAAGGCTCAAAAATCATCTGCTTCGGCTTGGTGATCTGCCCTCCAGGCTCACTGGGGTGGAGATCCTGCCTATTGGACACGCAGAGGTGGTGGTCCTTCCCCCACGGCGATGCTGGGCACACCGCATGCTACAACTCTCACAGGTTGGGATTTCATGTCCGTGGTGTTCCCAGGCTGGAATCACATTCCCATGGCCCTGTTGGTCTGGGTTTGTGGAGATGGTCCCACCCCCTGGCTCTTGGTATTGTTCTAGCAGGGGCCGTCGATGATGGTCTTGTCCCTTGTTTCTCTCTCTGGGCCCTTTGAAATCTAGGGGGAGGCAGCCATGCCTCTATTGCCTTGCTGGGCACAGTGTGTGCTACTCTAGGGTCTGCAGGAGCCACACCTGGGGTGGATGAGGAGCTCAGCAATGGAGTGCATGGAGGGAAATGGAGGCTGCAGTGCCGTATGGCAGTGCAATGCCCCGTCCTTCGATATCATCCTGCCCTCCAGGCCCTGGTACTCTGGGTACCCTGGTACTCTGGGAAAGGACAGCCCCCGATTCTTCCATCATTTTGGACAACAGGTTATGGCTTCTGTTCAGATCAAGCTTGTCCAACCCATGGCCCTTGGGCCTCATGTGGCCCAGTTCAGCTTTGAATGCAGCCCAACTAATGCTAATTCTGAGGCCCCAAAATGCCACTGTGGCCCAGCAATCTAAAAGGAGGTGGATGGTGGGAAGATGATAGATGGAGTTTTAGCTCAGGGCTGGTTCTCAGTTGGCCCAGTTGGTCCATGGATGCCACCCCCACTGGCGGTTATCTCTCTAGCTCTTAAATGGAGATAAACTCTCTTAAGAAATTATGAGTTTTGTTTTTTTTTTTAAATCTCATCAGCAATGGTTAGTGTCAGTGCATTTTATATGTGGCCCAAAACAATTCTTCTTCCAATATGGCCCAGGGAAGACAAAACACTGGACACCCCTGGTTTAGATGGTTGGCTAATCTCCCCTCCATCTTAATGAATAGCTCTTGGCTTCTGTTGAGATGGCCAATCCCTATTTATCTCTCTCTCGCTCTCTCTCTTTTTTTTTTTTTTTTTGAGATGGAGCTTCTGTCTTGTCACCAAGGCTGGAGAGCAATGATGAAATCTTGGCTCACTGCAACCTCCGCCTCCTGGGTTCAAACAATTCTCCAGCCTCAGCCTCCCGAGTAGCTGGGACTACAGGCACGTGCCACCATGCCTGGCTAATTTTTGTATTTTTAGTAGAGACAGGGTTTCGCCATGTTGGCAAGGCTGGTCTCAAACTCCTGACCTCTGGTAATCCACCCTCCTCGGCCTCCCAAAGTGCTGGTATTACAGGTGTGAGCCACCGGGCCCGGCCCATACTTATCTATTTATCAGTCATTTAGCCACATCGTTGTTCTCTCTTAAATATGTTTTCTCATTTTTTCCAATATGGACGGGCTGAAAATTTTCCACAGTTTTAAGTTCTGCTTCTCTTTTGATTCACAATTCTCTCTTTGAATCATTTCTCTCTTCTCACAATTTACTATATGCAATCAAAAGAAACCAGGCTACACCTTCAACACTTTGCTTAGAAATTTCCTCCATCAAATATCCAATTTCATTGCTCTCAAGCTCTACCTTCCTCACAACGCTAGAACATGAACACAATTCAGCCAAGTCCTTTGCACTTTGTAACAGGGGTGGTCTTTCCTTCCTTATCCAATGATACATTTCTCTTTCTGTCTGAGGCCTCATCAGAATGGCCTGTCCCACCCATATTTCCACCAACCTTCTGTTAATGACGGCTTAGGTATTCTCTAAGAAGCTTGAGGCTTTTTCTGCAGCTCTGCTCCTCCCCTTCTGGGCCCTCACTAGAATTCCCCCAGATAGTCCACTCACTGCAATGTAGGCTCTTCCTAGAATGCACCTCAAAACTCTTGGCAGTCTGTACCCATTACCCAGTTTCAAAGACACTTACACATTTTTAGCTACGTGTTATGGCAGCACCTCTATTTCTCTGTACCAAGTTTCTGTCTTAGTCCATCTTGGCTTCTATAACAAAATACCATAAACTGAGTGTCTTATAAACAACAGAAATGTATTTTCCATCGCTCTAGAGAATGGTAAGTACAAGATCCAGGGGCTGGCAGATTTGGTGTTTGGTAGAGGTCTGATTCCTCATAGACAACATCTTGCAGTGTCCTCACATGGTGGGAGTGGAAAATTAGCTCTCTGGAGTTTCATTTGTAAGGGCACTTATACCCATCAGGAGGGCTCACCTCTCAAAGGCCACCTCCTAATACCATCACCTAGGGGTTTCAGATTTTAACATATGGATTTTGCAAACATTCAGATCCTAGCAAATGGTTAATGGAATGGAGACTGGGCTCTCTCCACTAGTCAGAGGCCAGCTGAGTTTCCTGCTGAGGACGGGGAAGTGCAGAATGTGTATTTGAAGAAGGAAGCCATTGGTATCAATTCTTGCCTCGCAATTGGCTTATAGAAATGAGTCCCATAGTAGCTATTTTCTACTTGTTTGTTTTATGTACATACTTGTCTGCATAGGCTAATCATTTTTTTTTTAGACAGGGTCTCACTCTGTTGCCCAGGCTGGAGTGCAGTGGCATGATCACCACTCACTATGGCCTCAACCTCCCAGGCTCAAGTGATCCTCCCACCTCAGCCTCCCAAGTAGCTGGGACCACAGGCAAGTACCACCATGTGCAGCTAATTTTGTAAATTTTATGTAGAGGTGGGGTCTTCCTATGTTGCCCAGGCTGGTCTTGAACTCCTGGGCTCAAGTGATCTTCCTGGTTCAGCCCCCAAAGAGCTGGGATTACAGGCATGAGCCACCACACCCAGCCTAGACTAATTATTTCCTTCTCCCTCCTTTCCATTTTTATTTTGTATCCAAACTGTTGGAAGTTAACCTCACACTTTAGCGTGCAGGTAAGAAAATACTTAGTAGCGATGCAAATGAATTTGAGGAGGAACTCGCATAGTCTATGATGGAAACAGTGGCTGCCGGACTGCAGGTCCCCTCGTTCAGGGACGGGCAGAAACTCTCACCTGTGCGATCTGTAGCTGGGCCTTGTTAGGTGGAGAAATACAGTTGTTTTGCTGCTGCACAGGAGTCCAAATGTGCGTAGTACACATGGCAGGTGAGTAGCCAAAGGGGTGGACCGTGCCCGTGGTCAATTTAGTGTCTCCCAGCTCCGAATCTGCCCTGCATTGGCTGTTGTATGAAAATGTGAGCTGGTGCCTTTGTGATTTTCTTTGCCTGCCGACACCACTTTAAGCTCTGTCAGCAGAGGGCGCTGGAGAGACAGGGCAGGAGGCAGGGATTTTCCCTCCCGGTTCCGAGTGCTGGCTGGGCAGGTTCCTGCAGTGTGGGCAGCCTCTCTAGCAGTGTGGTGAACGCAGTAGGCAGCGTCCCTCTGCTGTCTCTAGGGTGGGTTTGTAGCAGATATCTCCCCATGAACAGCCTCCTCAGCACCCTAAAGGGTGATTTCCAGCAAGCTCTGCTGGTGCAGCCCACAGCCGCATGCACTGAGCCACAGCTGTGCCCCCGCCCGCCTCCACCGTGGGGAAGGGTCTTCTTTGGCTGTTCTGTCTCAGAGCTGGGGTAGCAGCTGCTCCTTATACCTGCAACCACTATGTTCTTTCAAGTTCCTGTCACTCCTTACTTCCCAGTTCCTCATGACTGCAGATCCCTGTTATAATCAATAATCTATCAACTTTCCTTGATCAGATTACTGTGCGGATTCTGTCTCCTGACTGGAGTCTGGCTGCTACGCTGAGCTGAACACCCGGAAGTTAGGGCATGGCTTAGAATGATTCCAACTGCAGTGAGTCCTCCTTAAGAGGTCACCATGTGCTGGCCACCACAGCCCGAGATACAGGCATCAAAGGGGCATGGCCTCTGCCCTGGCAAGTTTAAAACCTAGGGGACAGGCAGACACTAGGCGAAGTGTCACAGGCAAAGATGTGACTGCACTAGAAAATGTCCTACAGTGTGAAGAGTGGTGGAGTGAAATTCAAAGGGCAATTTCATGCAGTGGCCAGGGCTGGGAGTGGGCAGCAACTCTGGGGGGTGTTCAGGAAAGGCCTCTGTGTGGAGACGATGTTCGTGCTAAGACTGAAGAAGCTCAAGGAAAGGCAGGGGCACGGGGATCATTCCTGGGGCAGAAAGAGGGATCGCAAAGGCCCCGACATGGGCATTGATCAGGCATTTTTGTACAACAGAAAGAAGACCAGGAGTTACAGGAAAACAGGAGGAGGAATGGTAAAGAATAGGTCTGAGGCCGAGCGTGGTGGCTCACGCCTGCAATCCCAGCACTTTGGGAGGCCGAGGTGGGTGGATCATGAGGTCAGGAGTTCGAGACCATCCTGGCCAACATGATGAAACCCGTCTCTATTAAAAATACAAAAATTAAGCTGGGCGTGGTGGCAGGTACCTGTAATCTCAGCTACTTGGGAGGCTGAGGCAGGAAAATGGCTTATGCCCAGGAGGCGGAGGTTGCAGTGAGCTGAGATGGTATCACTGCACTCCAGCCTGGGTGACAACAGCAGGACTCCATCTCAAAAAAACACCAAAACAAATCCAAAAAAACAGAGAATGGGTCTGAGAAAAGACAGGGACAGATGACGGGGGCCTTGCAGGCCAGAGCGTATGCTATTTGAAGTCGGTAGGAAGCCCCTGAAGGGGTTTAATCCAAATATGCATAAAAGCCGTGTTTTAAAATGTGAAGGTCACGTTCAGCAGGATGGGGGAAAGTGGAAGAGGCGGAGCCCTGGTCAGCGCTTGCTGCTGCTGCTGTTACTGTGAACACCATGTGTGTGTTCTGTTCCCACAGTCGTTAGTTTTACCGCTGCCTCCTCCAGGCAGTCTTCTCAGACTCAAGGTCATCACCTCCCCTCTGCTCTACAGTTCCATCCCAGGTCTCTGTGCTCTTCCCGGGTGCTCTCACCCATTCACGGCGTACATATCCGCCTCCAGGTCAGTCCCTGCCCCTTCCTGCCTCTGCCACTGGGATACCACCCACTCAGTGAGGACAGCACCAACCAGTCCAGCGAGGTCAAGCAGACTAAATGAGGCCGGGCGCGGTCGCTCACGCCTGTAATCCCAGCACTTGGGGAGGCCAAGGTGGGTGGATCACTTCAGGTTAGGAGTTTGAGACCAGCCTGGCCAATATGGTGAAACCCCGTCTCTGCCAAAAAATACAAAAATTAGCTGGGCGTGGTGGTGTAAGCCTGTAATCCCAGCTACTTGGGAGGCTAAGGTAGGAGAACTGCTTGAACGTGGGAGGCGGAGGTTGCAGCGAGCCGAGATTATGCCATTGCACACCAGCCTGAGTGACAGAGAGAGACCATCTCAAAAACACAAAAACAGACAATGAATACAGCTGACGCCGTACCTCGTACCAGGAATGTTCGACCAAAACAGCAGAAATAAAACCCTGTGAGATAGGCAGGGCAGCAAGTGCTCCTGTCCCCACTGTACAGAGTCATAAGACCAAGGTCCAGCGGGTGCCCCGGGTGGCACAACACGTGGTGGTGCCAGGTCCAGGTCAGCGCCACAGCACCTGGCCTCTCTGCACCTCGTGTGTAGGAGCAATGCACACGGCTCTCTTGCTGGTGCAGCTGGGGAAACCGAGGCCAGGTCCCAGACCACCCAACAAGGGGGAATGTGTGCCTCTCACGCTCAGGTTGGTGTGACCCAGAGTGACCAGGCACTGGGCTGATTGCCAGGGTCGGGAGGGGGGCTCAGGCTCTCTCTGGCCAAGAGGGACGCGAGAGCTAGAAAATCATTACAGGTGGATGAATTATTCACTGCCCTGTCATCCTCCTCAGGCCCCGGCTGGGCTGAGCAGACCAGCTCATCTTATTACCCATGTGTCATGGCCTCTTTCCCTGTCTCAGAAGAAAGTGATTCAACACCATCAAATATTAATTTGGGGTAGCAGACGCAGTGGCCACTCACATACTGGCCCTCCAGCACAGCCCCAGAGGTCACAGATGACGCCAACCCAGGAACCAGAGATGCGGCCAGCAGATGACGCCAACCCAGGAACCGGAGACGCGGCCGGCAGGGCCCAAGCGGGCACACCTTTGCTCCGGCCCGAATCACAAGGCCCCCACACGACAGCCTGGAACCTCAGTCTGTAACCTCAGGCGCACTGGAAATGCTACTTCCTTTGTTTTCCATGTCTATTTTGCTACATACTTTGTTGCTTCATGTCGATTTTGCACACTGTTCTCAATCTCAGTTTGGGGTCCCTGTCTCTGCCCCTGGTCTTTCCTGGGGCTAAGGATCTGAGGGGCCCTGGGGTCCATACCAGTTTCCCGCAGCTGCCTTAACAAAGTGCCACAGACCGAGGGGCACAAGCAACAGAACTCTGTTTTCTCGGGGTTCCAGAGGCGAGAAGTCTGGGATTGAGGTGTTGCCAGGGTCACACTCCCTTGGAGGCACTAGGGGAGATGCTTTCTGGCAACCAAGTCTGGAAACTGTACTCTCTGAAGTCTGGTGACTGCTGCGACCTTTGGCTATGGACAGATCACCCCATTTCTGCGACTGTCTTTACATGGCTTCTCCCCAGTGTGTGCCTCTGTGGCCTCTCCTCTTCTTCTTCCTTTTTTTTTTTTTTAAGATGGACTCTTGCTCTGTCGCCCAGGCTGGAGTGCAATGATGCAATCTCAGCTCACTGCAACCTCCACCTCTCAGGTTCAAGCGATTCTCTTGCCTCAGCCTCCCGAGTAGCTGGGATTACAGGTACCCACCACAACGCCTGGCTAATTTTTGTATTTTTAGTAGAAACGGGGTTTCACCATGTTGGCCAGGCTGATCTCAAATTCCTGACCTCAGGTGATCCTCCCTCCTTGGCCTCCCAGAGTGCTGGGATAACAGGTGTGAGCCCCCACACCCGGCCTCTCTCCTCTTATACGAACACCAGTCCTTGGATTAGGGCCACCTTATTCCATAGTGACCTCATCTAACTGAAGGGCACTGCAATGCCCCTGTTTGCCCTAGGTCTGTCTATCCCTGCCCCGGAGCCGCTAGATTGGAGTTACCTGCTCATGCGCCTGCCCCTCAGGGTCAGCTCCCTGGAGTAGGGCCAGCTCTCTGTCACCAGCCTCAGCCCAGGTAGAGGCTCCCACAGTATAAGCTGTTATGAAGATCATCTTTACCTTCCAGCCCTTCCTCCTCTGTGCTGGGGCCTGCACGCCATTCTCATGCCCCTCCACCTGGAGCCAGCCCACGGCCCCTCAGTCCTCCCACCTCTGGCCCTCATTCATCCAGAGCCCAGGCCCATGACCTCAGTGCCCCCTGGCTTCTAAATAATGACACTTACTGCGCCCTCACCTCTTCCCCAGTCCCCTTCTGGCCTGGCCTGGGCTGGTGACTTGGTGAGAAGGACACAGGGATGAGTCTGGAGCTGTCCAGAGGCCAGTGGGAGCAGCTGATCTGTAAAGAGACAGCACAGGGCACTGCGGGGGTGAGGGAGCCTGGGGAATACGGTGTGGGGTGGTCAGAGACAGTCTCTCCGGGGCTTAATGGGAGGGCTGGACATAGCCAGGCACAAGGAGGGTGTCCAGGGGCAATGGCTGGAGACAGAACCATTGCCAATGGTCAGGGGTGTCTGCAGCACTGAGGGCCTTGGAGGCAGGCTGGGGAGGGAGCAGGGTGGTCGGAGGCTGGGGGGGTGCCCACGCCCATCAGGAAGAGCCCCGGCCAGATCTGAACTACATCCAAATAGAGGCAGTGCTGTCAGGCAGCTGAGAAGCAGCAGGGACTGCAGGCAGAGGATGCAGGGGGAGGAGAGCTGAGGCCCAGCAAGTCACAGTGACCTGGAGGGGATAAACCGTGCCTGAGTGTGGGTGCCAGGAGGGAGGCGGGATCCCAGCCCATCTACTGAGCCTCACTGCCTCACTGAGCCATGGGGCGTGGCCATGGGGTATGGCCACCTGGAGCCTAGCCTCAGAGCCAAACTGGCCACAAGCCAAGGTCAGCAGCCACACATCCCTCGCATAGGACCCTGTGCAGATCACTAAAGCATCATGCCTCAGTTTTCTTATCTGTAAAATGGGGATAAAGAAGCAGTTTGAATGGCACCTGGTGCTTGTTAAGTTCTTAACAAGTGTTAGCAACTTCCCTTACTGTTTCTGTTATTAATTACCTTATTAAACCTTCCCAGCAACCCATGGGAGTAACCCTCATTATCACCATCTACAGATGAGGAAATTGACTAGCAAAGGAAGCCAGCTGCCAAGAGTCCCAGGGAATGCTGAGCACTTCCTGGATGCCAGGCACAGGACTGCGTCCTCTCCGCCCGGGCTTCCAGAGCAGGACAGAGATTCCTGTCCCCACGAACCAGACTAGAAGCAGAGGCTCGAGACGACAGTCCAGATTGCCAGGAGGCAGTGGCAGGGCGGACCCTCCAACCCAGATCATCTGGTGGCAGAGCCTGTGCTCTTAACGCTTGGCCTGCCGGGGCTGGGAGGGACCCAGGTCTCCCACCACATCCTGACTCCAGAAGCTTCCTCAGCAGGATCCGTGGCTCGTTTTCTTTCATAATTGCGATTCATGTTCTGAAGACACCGTATTGCAGGAACAGCACATTCTCTGGGGCCCACACTGGAAGAATTCATGCATCAGGACTGACTGAGCATCCCTAATGAGGGATTTGTATTTCCGAGATCCCCATCCCCAGGAAGCGGCCAGGACCCTCAGAGGAGGCATCGGGGAGGCCTGCGGAGCCTGTAGTGGCAGCTGTGGCCTCTGCCAGCCGGGATCCACTTAACTCAGAGCATCGGCTTGGTGGCCAGGAGCCCAGGGCAGAGGCAGGGCTCTGTCTCCCACCTGGGGTGGCACCCGGCCATTTGAAGCATACTGCAGGCACGAGCCACGGTCTGTTTGGATTTACATCTTCGTTGACCACTCATTCCTTCATACAACTAGTTTGTCAAGGCCCTATGTGGGGCAGGCGTCCCTCCACACACTGGGACACAGAAGTGAACAGACAGACCCAGGTCTGGTGGGTGAGACAGAAACAAGCAAGTTATTGTCCCACTCATTAACTCATGACCTGCAAAGCCAGGCGGGGAGGAGGTGTGGGACACAAGGAAGCCCACAGCAGGGGCCAGAAGGCTCCCTCGAGGCAGAAACAGCTAGAAAGAGGGGGAGCAACCAGAGGAGGAGATGGCTGGGCAGGGGAGGAGGGCTCTGCAAGGCAGAGGGCAGCTCAGATGTTCTTTCCTTCCTGGGTGTCGGCCCGCGCCCTGACAGTGCCCCTCACTGGGTGTGTTCACCTTGACATTCACAAGTTGGTTGAGGGGCTCCTCTGTGTCAGCCTCTGCCTGGGCCCGGGGACAAGCAGGTAGAAGCCACGCCCTGCCTTTCGAGACCCGCCCCCAATGCGTTCTCCCTCCCCCTCCCTTTCCCATACTGCCCCTCTCCCCCTCTGCCATATGGCTCAGCCTTGAGGATTTTTGCTCTGGTGCGGGTGGGTACCACTGAGGAACGAGGGCATCGTTGGGGTTGGGAGACAGAGCCTCTGACCTAGAAGCCTCCAGAGTGTTCTAGAAGCTTGGCCAAGCCCTGGGAAGCCCCCGTGGAGCTACTCAGGTGGGGTCTGCAGGATGACAGAAGGAGGCACCTCGGGCAAACCCTGCATGTTGGGCCTGACTCACAGCCGGCAGCAGATCCTCACCACTCTCCCGCCACCAGGCTGGCCAACGCATCCTCCACCCTGGAGCCGGTGAGGTATAAAGAGCCAACTCCCACTACGTCACACCCCTGCTTAAAAGTCTTCACGGATCCCCACTGCTCCCAGTAAAGAGGCCAACTCCCAAAATACCTGGACCCTTCTCTCCCAGCCTCACATGCTTCACCCTCCCTGGAAGATCATTTCCACCTTGTCTGTCTTAAACTCTTATGCATCCCTCAAGGCCCTTTGAATGTGCCCTCCTCTGGGAAGCCCTCCCTGACTTCCTTCCTAGGCAACCACAACCCCTTATGCTCAGCTCTGCTCCAGCCCAGAGCTCCAGCCCAGAGCTGGAATGAACACTGAAGTGTGCTCGCACACACGTGAGGGGATTACAGATGGGTGCGACCACCTTGGAAAACAGGCAGCATCCGCTACAGCTGAGTGTAATCTTACTCTATGGCCCAACGGCCCCTGTTTTAGGTATATGTTTAACAAGAGCATGTACATGTGTGCACCATAAATCCCATTCAAGGATGTCAGCGGCTGCATCATTCATAAGAGCAAATACCTCGGGTCTGAGGCCTGCAGGGGACAAGTCAGACGAGAGCAGGGGACAAACAGAGAGCAAGGCTGAGGCCCAGCAGGCGGCGAGGGCTGTGTGCCGAGAATTGGGGTCAGACCCAGGGGAACAAGGGAAGCAGGGACACCCTGGCTCCAGTCAAGCCTGGCTGGGAGGAGGGCTGAACAGATGAGTGGGGCCAGCCTGGGGACCTCAGTGGGCCCTGACAGCCAGCACCATGCCCCTGAACACAGCAGGCCACGTGCCCTGCAGCCCTGGGCCTCTCCCTGACCCACAGCGGAGGAGTCTTGAGCAACCAAGGAATTCCCCACAGGGGAAGCAGGCTGAGGCTACTGGCACAAACACACCCCATTCCCCAGCAGGAGAGCCCACACTCTCAGATGAAATCCGGAGAGGCCAGGGGCAGGCCAGGCCTTCTGCTGAGACAACAGAGGGCGGTTGGTACCCAGGACTCCAGGGCACAGAGAGGCATGGATGCCAAGGCCGCATCCACCCAGCCCATGGGGTGGGAAGACACAGGCTGCAGCCCCTACATAGGCTTTGGGCCTGGCTCCGCTTTTCCCAGAAGGGACCCCAGGCCCTCCCCTCAGGCCAAGGAGCGTGGGTCTTTCTCTCTAAGTCAGCCACCCCTGCGCCCTGAGTGTTCACAGCTCCTGCCTCTGGACAAATCTCACCAATCAGAACTGGTTGAGCCACTAGAAGCTGGCACAGGCCTGGCACAGAGTGAGTATATGACAGAGGGAGGGAGGGAGGGACAGAGGGAAGGAAGGAGGGAGTAAGGGTGTGAGTGAGGGAGGGAGGGAGTGAGGGAGTGAGTTACAGAGGGAGGGAGGGAGGGATGGAGGGAGGGAGGGAGGGACGGAGGGAGGGAGGGAGTAAGGGAGTGAGGGAGTGAGTGACTGCGGGAGTGAGTGAGGGAGTAAGTGAGGGAGTGAGTGAGGGAGTGAGGGAGTGTAGGAGTGAATGAGGTAGTGAGTGAGGCAGTGAGTGAGGCAGTGAGGGAGGGAGTGAGGGAGAGCGGGAGTGAGTGAGGGGGTGAGTGAGTGAGGGAGTGATTGAGGGAGGGAGTGAGTGAGGGAGGGAGTGAGTGAGGGAGTGAGGGAGTGAGTGAGGGAGTGAGGGAGTGAGTGAGTCTGGGAGTGAGTGAGGGAGGGAGGGAGGCAGTGAGTGAGTGAGGCAGTGAGTGAGGGATTGAGGCAGTGAGTGAGGGAGTGATTGAGTGGGGGAGTGAGTGAGGGAATGAGGGAGTGAGTGAGTGAGGGAGTGAGTGAGAGAGGGAGTGAGGGAGTGAGTAAGGGAGGGAGTGAGTGAGGGAGAGTGTGGGAGTGAGTGCAGGAATGAGTGAGGGAGTGAGTGAGGGTGTGAGTCAGGGAGTGAGTGAGTGCAGGAGTGAGTGAGGGAGTGAGTGTGGGAGTGAGGGAAGGAGTGAGTGAGGGAGTGAGTGAGGGAGTGAGGGAAGGAGTGAGTGAGGGAGTGAGTGTGGGAGTGAGTGCAGGAGTGAATGAGGGAGTGAGTGAGGGTGTGAGTCAGGGAGTGAGTGAGGGTGTGAGTGAGGGAGTGAGGGAGTCTGAGAGTGAGTGAGGGAGTGTGGGAGTGAGTGAGGGGGTGAGTGAGGGAGGGAGGCAGAGAGAGAGTGAGGGTGTGTGAGAGTGAGGGTGTGAGTGAGGGAGTCAATGAGGGAATGAGGGAGAGAGTGAGTGAGGGTGTGAGTGAGTAAGGGTGTGTGCGAGTGAGGAAGAGAGTGAAGGAGTGAGTGAGGGAGTAAGTGCAGGAGTGAGTGAGGGAGTGAGAGAGTGAGTGAGGGAGTTAGTCAGTGAGGGAGTGAGTGGAGGAGTGTGTGAAGGACTGAGTGAGTGCAGGAGTGAGGGAGAGAGTGAGTGAGTGAGGCAGTGAGTGTGGGAGTGAGTGAGTGAGTATGGGAGTGAGTGAGGGACTGAGTGAGTGAGAGAGTGAGGCAGTGAGGGAGGGAGTGAAGGAGTGAGTGAGGGAGTGAGTGAAGGAGTGAGTGAGGGCGTGAGGGAGGCAGTGAGGGAGTGAGTGAAGGAGTGAGTGAGGGCATGAGGGAGGAAGTGAGGGAGTGAGTGAGGGAGTGAGCGAGTGAGTGAGTGAGGGAGTGAGTGAGGGAGTGAGCGAGTGAGTGAGTGAGGGTGTGAGTGAGGGCGTGAGGGAGGGAGTGAGGGAGTGAGTGAGGCAGTGAGTGAGGGTGTGAGTGAGGGAATGAGTGGGAGTGAGTGAGGGAGTGGGTGAGGGAGTGTGGGAGTGAGTGAGGGAGTGAGTGAGGAAGTGAGTTAGAGAGTGAGGAAGTGAGTGAGTGTGGGAATAAGTGCAGGAGTGAGTGAGGGAGTGTGGGTGTGAGTGAGGGAGTGTGGGCGTGAGTGAGGGAGTGAGTGCTGGAGAGAGTGAGTGAGGGAGAAAGTCAGTGAGTGAGGGACTGAGTGAGTGCAGGAGTGAGGGAGAGAGTGAGTGAGTCAGAGTGTGAGTGAGGGAGGGAGGGAGTGAGGGAATTAAGGAGTGAGTGAGGCACTGAGTGTGGGAGTGAGGGAGGGAGTGAGTGAGGGAGTGAATGTGGGAATTAGTGATGGAGTGAGTGAGGGAGTGAGTGAGGGAGTGAGTGAGAGAGTGAGTGAGGGAGTGAATGAGGGAGTGAGTGAGGGAGTGAGTGAGGGAGTGAGTGATGGAGTGAGTGAGGGAGTGAGTGATGGAGTAAGTGAGGGAGTGAGTGAGGGAGTGAGTGATGGAGTGAGTGAGGGAGTGAGTGAGGGAGTGAGGGTGTGAGTGATGGAGTGAGGGAGGGAGGGAGTGAGGGAGTGAGTCAGGGTGTGAGCGAGGGAATAAGGGAGTCAGGGAGTGAATGAGGGAGGGAGGGAGGGAGGAATTGCCACTGGCCAGGCCCCATGCCTCCCTCCTGTCATGTGCCCAGAGTGGTGTTTGCCAGGACATCCGTGTCCTGCACTGAAGAGAAAACCTTCCCCGTAATCCAGGGCTAGGGTCTGTCCCCTCTTGGCCCAGAGCCCATGCATACCCTGCCACATTACAGAGACACCCACAGATAGGTGCTCTCAAAAGGCGAAGTGGGGGTCCTGTTCACTGACTGCCCAACAGCTGGCACTGAATTCTCACAACACCGCCATGGGCAGGTGGCACTTACCCCATTCTATAGACGAGGAATGGAGGCTTTGAGGCAGTCTCATGGCTGAGATGTGGTGGTGATCATGCCTGTGAGTTTCCAAGTTGAGAGCACCTCATTTAAGGCGCACCCACAGCCTCAGATTTCCACCTGTAGCTGGCGATAAGGATACCCTCCCCTTGGATGACGGTGACGATTGATTGAGATCATCTTTCCCCCAATTCATCAGCATTGATTGAGCAGGAGTTTGGGAGGCATCACTGAACAAAACAAAAGAAAAAAGGTCTCCGTCCTCACGGAATTTACATTCAAGTCAGGGGAGGCAGAAAATAAACAATGAATTGAAAAGCAGTATGATGCCAGGTGGTGGCAAATGTTTGAAAGAAAATACATCTGCCAAAAAGGGGACACAGCGGGGCCACATTGCTCATGCATGTCTTCTTACTCGTTGTCAGGAAAGGCCTCTCTGAGAAAGTGGAATTTGAGCAGAGTCGGAAGAAAGAGAAACAGTGAGCCACGTGGTGTCTAATGAAAGGGCATGGAGCAGAGGGCACAGCCAGTGCAAAGGCCCTGAGGCAGGGGCGGGAGTGCACACGGGAGGAGCAGAGGACCACCCTGGCAGCAGAGCGGGGCAGGGGAAGGAGCAGGGAGTAGGGTTGGAGGTGCAATAGGGCCCACAGACCTCGTGAGGACCGGGCCAGATCCCTGTGCAGTCTCTGAGCAGATGTACTTTTATCAGCCTCCTCTGGCAAAGGCTGAAGTGAGAAGACGGGAGGGAAGGACACCAGTGTCCACAGGGCAGGGGACCATGCCAGGACAGGGCTGGCATGCAAGGCCGGGAGAGGCAGTCGGCTTCTGGATAACCTAGAACTCCGCTGTCCAATTCGAGAGCCACTAGCCCCAAGTGGCTCTTTTAATTTAAATTTATTAAAATTAAATGAGAAAGCAACATGAGTTCCTCAGTCACATTAGCGGTATTCTGAGCGTTCAGTGGCCATGCTAGAGACACAGACAGAGAACGCGTCCCACCAACCAGCACGCTCTAGGATCCGCAGAGCCAATGGGGCACTTTCGCCTGGAAGTGAGGAAGTGAGGGAGGGAGTGAGGGATGCCCCAGCTTAGGGGATGTAGTGTGTGTGTGTGTGTGTGCGCGCGCACGTGTGCTGCGTGTGCGTGTGTGTTGAGGGGTTTCTCTGGGCACATGGTGGCAGGGGCAGAGATGACAAGGGGATGATTTCCCTGGAGAATCTAGGAGGAGGGGAGCCGAGGGCCACCCCGGGTCAGCGCAGCACCCAGCACACAGTGAAAGCTCAAGGAGCTGGCTATTGGGCTTAGTTTTACTTGTATTCATTAATTCCCATGCAATTCATTCCTGAACGGTGGAGCACACAGGTTTGGTCAGGGGATGGTGGAGCTTGGTGCACTTTGTGGACCCCCGCACCCCTTCTCCCCAGGCTCTAAAGAGTCCTAGAAGACCCTCAAGGAAACACCAGGAGGCGGGGCCAGCAGCCTCCAGCCCCCACCCACAGCCCTCACCGCAGAAGAAGGAAGGTCATCCCTGCAGCCGCCACCCCCTGAGCCTGGAGCAGGCACCCTGGGTTGGGGGCAGGCACTGTGCCCCTTCTGGCCCCAGCATTGGGCAAGTTATCTTCCCTCTCTGGTCCTCAGTTTCCTCACTGTGGAATGATGGGCTTGCCTCATTCTGGTTCCAGGGCTGTAGTGTGTGTGTGTGTGTGTGTGTGCATGTGTGTGCGCATGTGTGTGCGTGTGTGTGTGTTGAGGGGTTTCTCTGGGCACACGGTGGCAGGGGCAGAGATGACAAGGGGATGATTTCCCTGGAGAATCTACTCAGCTCTGTCTGAGTCGTCTGCACCTCCAGAAGCCAAGAGGCCAATGGTGGCCTTTTATCATGGTGATCTGCAAAGTATAGCCCCTGTCACTCAGAGGCCTGCAGAGCAGCTCCCACTCGTCAAAGCACACGACTCTCCCATGTCTCCTGACTCCCCCGAAAATAACCCGCTCAAGCTTCCTGGCCAACACTCGACCAAACGGGACAGAAAGTGGTTTCTGCGGAAGTCTCATGCAGATACCTCCAGGCCAGGCCGGGATGTTTGTGTGATCAGGGCGGGACAGTAACCCCAGAGTCTGCTACCCTACGGAAGAGCCACTAATTGCAGTGTGAATTTCCAGAACCTCTCTGTCTGTGTTAGGGGAGGTGACGTCTGGCCCACCCCCGGTGGCTGCTGGCACATTTGCAGAACAGTCCACACTTCAGGAAGAGTAGCGCCTCTGCCCCAGTGACCCCAAACAGACCCGCTGGTCTCATTCGATAGTAGCAAGATGGTTTGGGACCAGAGAATGAACAGCCAGCCCCAGGTACCCAGGTGCCCTCCAGCCCCTGCTGAGACCCAGAGAGGACGTCTCTATTTCCAAGACAATGAATAGCGAGCAGCCATGGCCACCATCTTCTCTTCTGCTTCTTCCCAGGGCCATCTGTCGACCCAACCCTGGACCTTAATATCGTCTTGGCCCCAAAAGTTCAAAACAGGAGTCAAGAGAGATCACAGATGGAGAGCAGGTGAGAAGCATTTTCTGGAGTACCAAGATGTAAACCAAACACATGGGATTCTGAAGGCGTCTCTGTCCCTCGTCTCCCCTCAGTCAGCAGCAGGGAGAGGCTGCGCCCCAGGTGATAAGTCATATTCCTGCAGAATGTTGGGGTTCGGCCAACATTGAAAATGGAAAAATGGGAGTTTATTTTCCAATTCACAGAAAAAAGATCAAGTCAGAGTTCTCTCAGTGTAAATCCCACTGCCCCCAAGAACTGCTCCTCAGCCTCCCGCACCTGCTGGTACAGATGGACCTTGGAACCGCCCAGGGAAACACAGCGCAGCCCAGTTCACTTGCTAGGGAAGCCTGGGGTCCCCTGTGAAGAGTGCTTGTCCCCGAGCTGCCCTCAGAGGGGACCGTTGCTTTGCTGCCGGCCGCCCTGTCCCTGATATATGGAGGCCCCGGCATCCTCTCTGCAGGCTGGAGCACTGAGCGTCAGCAGCAGGATGGAAAGAAAGTCCGTCTCTAGTTCATAGCAGGCTCCTGGGGGCTTGCAGCCCATGGCCGGCTCACCTGTTTGGCTCCGGTGCTGTAATCTGCACCCCTGAGCACTCACTTCCAGAAAGCCTCTGCCAGCCACAGATGAGCCGCCTGGCTGCTGAGACGCCAGCTGTGGGCTAGAGCTGGCCTGCCCGGGTAGCTCTAGCAACCACACTTTGACTCGGCTGCGTCCAGCTGTAGAGACCAGCTAATGAGGAGCAGCTGCTGGCAGGTGGGCAGGATCAGAGCACTGTCCGCAGGTAAAAGCAGCCCAAGTTTTATCAAGAACACGGCTCGCCCCGCTTAGCTTGCTAATCTAAATTCTATGCATTTTCTGCTCTCGCTGTCTGATGAATAAACCCTCTGCAGCCTGCCCTGCCTGTAGGATGAGGGCAAGAACACAGGCATTGAAGTCACAGGGTCCTGGGTTCGAAGCTGAACTCTGCTACTTCAGAGCTACAAAGCCTGAGTGAGCCAATTACCCTGTCTGGGCCTTGCTTCCTCGTCTATGAACGAGGATAGGGACATTCCCCCCTACAGGATTATTAGGGAGTTCAATGACATGTGGCAAGAAAAGATCCTAGCCCCAAATGGGCACTCAGAAAGTGCCCCAAAAAGCATAGACACAGGGTGTTGCATTGCCAAAAATAAAATGGACCCGTGTGCTCATCACCAGATTCTGGACGCATAATTACAGTTTGTTTTTAGGTCTTCAACACTTTTGGCCAATTTGGTTTAAAACTCCACCTTGTTGAGTTAACAGTGGCATGGTGGAGCCTCAGCGTGTCGACTCACCTGGAAGCTGGCGAGGAGGTTGGGGCTGCCTCCTCCTGGGAGCAGGAGAGCACACACACGCAGCAGGGGAGGCGTCTGCCCGGGGTGGTTCCGCCCCCCCACCGCCCACGCACCAGGGTGGGTGTCACATGACCCCATAAGGAGATGAGCCATGGGAGGGGGGCGGGAGGGCACCAGGAGACGCATCAGCATCCACAGGTTGGTCCTGCCCAGGAGTCAGTTTGCGTTGTGAAAGGAAGGGGTGGTTTTTGGTTCCAAACGCTGATCAGGCTGTGTATTGACTTGAATTGTGCCCCTGCAAAACTCACATCCTCTGGAAGCTGCGACTGTGCTCTCATTTGGAAGTAGGTCCTCACAGATGTGGTTAGTTGAGGTCCCACTGGGCTTGAACGGGCCTTCATTCTGATGAGGGGTGTTCTTATAAGAAAAGGAGGGGCACAGAGAGACACACACAGAAGAAGCCCATGTGACAATGCAGAGAAAAACCGGAGCGTTGCAGTCACGCACCGAGGAAGGCCAGGAGCCTCGAGAAGGTAAACAGAGGCAGGGAGAGTTGTAGGCAGCCTCCAAGGGGGCGTGGCCCGGCTGGCACCTTGATTCTGGACTTCCAGCCTCCAGAACAGCCACGGACTAAATGCATGTTCCGTGAGGCCTCCCAGTGTGTGGTAATTTTTTTCTGGCAGCCCCAGGAAACTAAAACAGGTTGGGAGGGAGGTGTTGAGCTGTATGGAGAGAACACAAGGGTGAGTCGGAAAGACCTGCCTTCCCAGTGCGGCTCCCAAAACGTCCCTCAGCAGCCCAGCTGCCCTTCTGCAGCCCTCCGTGGACTCATCTGTGAAACAGAGCTCTTGAAATGGTCCAAATAGGTGATGCATGAGTATTCAGTTTTTGGAAGAGTTAACTCTCAAATGTGTTTAGCAAATCTACTTTCCCCCCATGTTTTCCAACTGAATTTCTATTTTTGTGCCTTCTCCTATCTTTTGGGGTTTGTATGTAGTTCATTTATTATTTATTTCCTTTATGTCTTCTTTTTTTCTTTTTTTTGAGACGGTGTTTCTCTCTGTCACCCAGGCTAGAATGCAGTGGTGTGATCTCAGCTCACTGCAAATTCTTGAACCTCCAGGGTTCAAGCAATTCTCCTGCCTCAGCCTCCTGAGTAGCTGGGATTACAGGTGCCCTCCAGCACTCCCAGCTACTTTTTTGTATTTTAGTAGAGACAAGGTTTCACCTTGTTGCCCAGGATGGTCTTGAACTCCTGAGCTCAGGCAATCCACCTGCCCTAGCGCCTGGCTATTTTTTTTTTTTGTAATCAAGATCTTTCTCTGTCACCCAGGATAGAGTGCAATGGTGCAATTATGACTCATAGCAGCTTCTAACTCCTGGGCTCAAAGCAATTCTCCTGCCTTAGCCTCCCTAATAGCCTGGACTACTGGTGTATACCACCATGTCCAGATAATTTTAAAGTTTTTTTGTACAGACAGTGTCTCACTATGTTTCCAAGGCTGATCTTGAACTCCTGGCCTCAAGTGGTCATCCCACTTTGGCCTCCCATAGCACACGTGATTACACATGTGAGCCACTGCACCCAGTAGTTGAAAATATTTGTTATGAATTTGCCTGTAGTTACTGCTTTGTCTATACCCTGTAAGTATTATTCTCAAGATCATTATTTTTTAAGTATTTTGCTGCTGAAATGCTCACATCTTCTTTGACTCAAGATATGTGTAGTAGGGCGTTAGAGTTTTTTCTTTGTCTTTGGTTTTGTTATTTCTCTTGTTGTGTTGTGGGTGGACAGCGAGGCCTGGACAGCATCTGCATGTTGATATTTATTGAGGCCACTCTGTGGCCTTATACATGGTCAATGATCATAAATACCCTATGATGACAGAAAAGGAAGTATAATCTCCTGTTTAGGGCATGGACTTTGAGAGGTATCCAAGCTTATAGGGTGGTCTCAGTAGGGCCTGGGGGAGAATTCCAGGCTCTGCATTCCTCTGAAAGCTGCTTCTGGAAGGTCCTGGTCTTCCAGGCTGCAATTCCTCACCTGCGATCAGGCCTCCTGGCAGCCACCGCCGTTTTCTTTGTCTTCGATGACTTTCCCATTTTGCCTCTGTTCCAGGTTTCTCAAAGTGAGGCCCCTAGACCCTGCACTGGAGTCACAGGGGGCGCCTGCCCACCAATGGCCTTCAGAATTTGGGTCTCAGAGGGTGGGGCCTGAGGGTCTACATATTTCACAAGTGTCTGCTCTGGGGACCTGCTCCAGGTGCTAACGAGGCTCTAGGTAAATCAGATGTTGGCTGCATTGCAAGAGCATTGGGTGCAGCCAGAGCACCGAGGCCAGCTCTTTTAAGGCTCAAGGGCAGAGGCTGCGACAGCTGGGAGCTCCCAGGATGTGGCTGAACGTCTGGGGAGAGCCCGCTGTCGAATCTGCCTGTCAGGTCACACCACTCTCAGTGATATGCAGGGAGGGGACTGTCGAGCAGGGTGGGAGGTGCTGACCCTGGGGAAGAGCGTGCAGTGGGGGCTGGGGAGGGGTTGTCCTGGTGTCTGTCCAAGTCCTGGTCTCTGATATGACCCTTTCGTCGAGCAGGGGGCCTCTGTTGCTGACTATTGGGGGTAGAAGTCCGGGCACCCTGCATCTTGGCCTCTGAGTCGCCAAGGAAAACACACGCAGTCAGGCACTGGCTGGAACACGGCTTTATTCGCATGGAGAAGGGACAAGGCAAGATTGGCTCCAGCGGTGGCCACTGGTCCCCACAGGCAGTGCATCCCTCCTGGCAGCTGGGGCAGGGCCGCTGGCCAGCAGTCATCTCTCCTGCATGGCAGCAGGAGGGCCCTTCCTGCTCCCCGCAGTGGGTGGGCGTCCATATGCCGTATAACGCCCAGGTTTAAGCAGGTCAAAGGAAGACACAGAGCCAGAACCAGGAAAAAGTCTTCCCACACGCAGCAGCAAGCCCCGCACAGGCTTCGAGGGACCTTTTATCTTGGGGAGGGAAGTGCTCCAGGCCCAAGGACCATTCCGGTGCCGCCGAGTGGGAGTGGAGAGGTGCATAAGACTGCCTGTCCCTACACCTCTGGTGGCAGATGTGGCAGCAGGTGCCCCAGGGCCCGGCCAGCGGGAGGGTTGCTATTCATCCTTGCAGTTATTACCAGACCCTAGAGGGCTGTGACTGCAGACAGCCCCACTGCCTCCATGTGGCTGACCAAACCCTGCAGAACATCTGTGGGACCGTGGGACCGTGGGACCATGGGACCGCAGGACCCTAGAGCAGACCCAGCCTGTCACTGCCCTGGCAGATCCCTTCCATCCCATGTACCCCTTCCCCAGCCTCAGCGAGCTTCTGCTTCAGTGGCCTCCCCCAGGGCTTCTGCTTTGGCTCCTGCAGCTGTGTTGGCCAAGGTCCCAGAGAGCCGGGTGGCCGGGCAGCCACAGCCTCCTGAGCAGCACTTAGCCGACAACTGACCAATGCAGGAGCGCGAAAGCCCCAGCTGGGTCAGGATGGGCTGGGGACACCTTATGCCCAGGAATCAGGCCGGAGCTGTCCTTGAGGGGTGTCCGTCATCGCCCTTGGCCAAGCCTCCTCCCTTCCCTGTCCTGCTTCCTGCTTCCTCACCAGTGACCCCCTTCATCGAGCACCTGCCCATGGGGCCTCAATTCAGGGCTTCCTGCAGAACCTGTCCTAAGAGGCATGAGACAGGAGCTTCCAGACCTCTGTGCGAAGGAGACGCCAGAAGGGGTGCAGAAGGAGTAAAGGGGCCAGAGACCAGCGGGCATCAGGGACTTGGCCGCTCAGGACAGGCTCCAAACTTGCAGGAGCCCTCAGGCCAGTGGGGACGACGGGAGATGGGGTGGGGAGAGTAGCCCAGTGGCTTTTCCTTGATTGTGAGGTCTGGGGCCAACCTCTGTGCAGGAGCTGTGGCCTCTTCCAGCTGAATGTCACAGGATGGCCTGCTTGACGGTGGCCACTATCACCTTTCTCTTCCTTCCAGGATAGGGAAAGAGAAAGGTGTGAGCGTTCCCCCTAGGCCTTCACAGGGCGTCAATGCTGAAAGGTCCAGGAGATTTTTAGCACCTCTTCCAAGGCCAGCAGATACTGACAGACAGCCAAGCCACGTCTTCTCTGTGGCTCCTTCCACAAATCGGGAATGCAGTGAGTGGGCCACGGTGGAGAACTCCAGTGGCATCCAGGAGATGAGAGGCAGTGAGCCTCGGACTTTGCTTCTTGTCTTTTTTTCTGCACACCTGCTGTGTGACTCCAAGCAGGTTTCCCAGTCTCTGAGTCTCAGCTCCTCATCCATACGATGGAGTAACAATGCCTATGACGTGGATTTTTTCACGCTTATCCTTTGTGTCCTTCTTGGGGAACATCTGGGAGCCAATCCAAGCCAAAAATCAAACTCAGGCAGCACAAAGGACTGGCGATGGCGCTGCTGTGACCTGAACAACTGTGTCCCCCCAAATTTTTATGCTGAAGCCCTGATCTTGAATGGGATAGGATTTGGAGATGGCGTCTTGGGTAGTAATTAGGTTCAGATAAAGCCATGAGGGTGAAGCGTTCATGATAGGGTCAGCGCCCTTGGAAAAAGATCAGAAAGCATTCTCTCTCTCCCCCAAACCCCACCACGCGGTGTGTTTGTGTGTATGTGTGTGTATGTGTATGTGTGTATATATGTACATATGTGTTCGTGTATATATGTGTGCACGTGTGTGTATTGCGTATGTGTGTGCATGTGTGTATATGTGTGTATGTGTGTATATGTGTGCATATGAATGTGTGTATACATGTGTATATATGCGTGTGAATATGTGTACATCTGTACCTGTGTATATGTGTGTGTATATATGTGTATGTGTATGTGTGTATATGAATGTGTATGTATTTGTGTATGTGTGTATGTGTCTATGTGTGTGTGTGCATGTATGTATATGTGTGCATATAAATGTGTGTATATGTGTATGTGTGTGCATATATGTGTATATGTGTGTATGTGTGTGCATGTGTGTATGTGTATGTGTGTATATGAATGTGTGTATTTGTGTATGTGTGTGTGCGTGTATGTATGTGTGTATGTGCATGTGTGTATATGTGTTTGTGTATGTGTGTAGATATGTGTATATGTATATGTGTGTATGTGTATATGTCTGTGTGTATATATGTGTATATGTGTGTGTATGTGTGTGTATGTGTATATATGTGTATATGTGTGTGTGTGTGTGTATATATGTGTGTGTGTGTGTGTGCCCACCATTGAAAATACAGCAAGAAGGCAGACCTTAAGAGCAGACTGAATGTTTGTGTCCCTCTCAAAGTTCATACGTTGAAGTCCTAATCCCCAGTGTGATGGAATTTGAAGACAGGGTCTGTCTGTTGACAAGGGTCAATGTTCAGTTTCAAGAAAGAGGGATTCAGAATCAGCCAAAAAGTCCAGCATATGATGGACACACACGGCGGTCAAGTATGGGTTCAAAGCCACACCTCTTGAGCCCAAATCCCTTCTCCGTCACTCACTCACTCACTCACTGCTGCACAGCCCTGGGCAAGTTATCAAGCCCCGCTGCACATCCATTGCCAGGTTAGAGAAATGGAAATGGCAATGGTACCAACCCCCCAGGGCTGCACGTCAGGCTCTCTAGCACCTGGCACATCCTCAGCTTTCCCAAGTGGCCATCAATATGACTGTCGCCACCACCATCCTAGCCTTGGAGCCTCTGTGGTTCACCATGATTATGTCATTGGGATTCCTAGATGTGGAGTGTCACAAACTGAGGAGCAGACGTAAGTACTGTGTCCTGGGATCCCAGAAGAGGGAGCAGGACATGTCAAGAGGTGAAGCTGAGAGACCCAGCCGGCAAAGAATCAAAGGGTTCTTTCTCGGACTCAGACAACCGACTACTTACATCACAAAAGCAGGAGAGCCAGTGGCACTGGGTCTCCCTTACGCAGGGCAACACAAAAGCAAAAGGGGCCAGGTGACTGCCCCGTGGATGCCAGACAGCCCATTGCCAAGGAGCCTGCTACCTGCGCAGGGAAGCAGCTTTGTAGTCTGCAGCTCTACCCCACGGGGCAAGGCAGAAGGCCTCATGCTTCATTGGAAACCAGGAGGGATGGGACCTGGCCTCCTGCCTGCCAGCCTGGAAGAAGGGAGAAGGAAGATCAGTGGGCGTCAGGCAGCTCCTTGCAAGCCCCCATGCTCTTCTGGCTTTCTGCCAAGGCTTAGCCCAGGTGCGGTTGGACAGTGCGTATGTGGCCTACATGAAGTGCAGGTTGCCAGAGCGCCACGGTGGAGCCATTACCCTACAGCTGCAAGGAAGTCAGCCTTAAGGAGATGACCTCCCTAGTCCTTGAAAATGAGTTAGATTTGAGGAGGCCAAGACTCAAGAACAGCATCCCAGGTGGAGGCTACGGCTGGAGAAAAAGCGCAGAGGCTGGAACCAGGGGACTTCCTGGGAGCCATGGGCAGTCAAATTTGGTTCCTCCAGCCGGTTTGTAAGTAAGCAGGTTTTGGGGATACAGAATTGAATTGGACAGTGGGGGCTCATAGTATGCTGGGAGAAGCTGAGCCAGACATGCAGGCACCCAACACCCAGAAGCTGGGACTGAGCAGCAGAGGCAGGAAGGAGTGAGCCACAGGAGTCTTGGAAGGCACATCAGGGAGGGAGGGCTTCCTGGAAGAGGCAGCTGCTATGGCCCACCAGGACACCTGCCCACAGTGATATAGAAAAGGCAGGCACAAACTTGGCATGAAAAACATGCAGGTGCCTTCATTTTCTATCATTCCAAATAGCCTCTGAGGTCCCCCTTTTCCTGAGAACTTACATGCTGCCATAGCCTCAGGGTCACAATGGGTTAGCTGCAGCTGGTCCCCAGCGCTGTCCATTCATGCCTGATGTAGGGGGTCGGGAAGCAGGACTGCTGTCCTTCTTGGCTCCACAGTTAAACAAACCCAAGATACACTGAGTTTTCTCTCATTAAATCACCCCTGTAAGACAAAAAATGTTCACTGCCCTGAACTCCTACCCTCCCCAGTGGTCTTGAGAAGGCCTTTGGCCAAAAGCAATACAGCCAGCCAGACCTGCAATCCCAGATCCCCCACCTGGGCGGGAGCATCACAGCCTAGCCCATGGCTGCCCTAGCCAGCCAGCACTCCTGCTGCCCTGGCATCAATAGACATACCACAGCGGCACAGAGGACCCCGCCGGCAGCAGATAATCAATCTGCTTGCCCCTTCTCACCAGCTCTGGAGGACAAGTAATCATTTATTCAGTTGGCTGATTTTTCATGGTCAGTGTAAAGGCAAAGTGTAAAATATACATGAAACCCCCAAACAGAAACCTATGCCCCCACCACTTAGACACGGTACAGCTGGTGGTGGGAGGTCAGGCAGGGAAGGGGGCGGTGAGGTCTGTGGGTCAGAGATGGATGCATTGGGATTCTTAGGAATCAGTTGTGAATGACCTCCAGTGAGCTTGCTCTGTGCCAGGAGCCCCACCCACATTCTGCATCTGATCTGTGCCCTTGAGGATTCATTCTTATCTCCCTTTCAGCCTGAGGGTAAGACACACGGGTGATGGGTCCTGAAGATGAGGCTGACCATCCTTTCCTCACGGCGCTATTACAAGGGTCCTAGTGCTACTTTTGAGAGCATAGGGGCAGAATCTGTAGTTGCTGTGTATGGAGGGAGCTATGATAGAGACATCAGGCACAGCACTCAGCTAGGAGCTGCCTTCAGCTGCCAGTTATGGGGTCCAGAGATAAGTGTCACAGGCTCTCTCACCTCACAGGACTACAGGCCAGGAGGCAGGGCTGGTGGGGAGGCAGCAGGATGTCTCCTTGTTTATCGACAGGGCATGATAGTTGTCTCTGAGATGGCCTCATGCTCCCAGGATGACTCCAGCTGCCACCTCCTCATTCCAGCAGGAGGAGGGGGGAAGAGGAAGGGCAAGGTGGTGCCTGACAGCTGAACTGGTCCCTTTCAGGAGCTGTTCTGGGACTTCCGCTCACATCCTGTTGGCCCCACCTTCGGGGAGAAGAGACGCACACAGGACCCGGTCAAGCTGGACAGCCCAGCCAGGGAGGGAGCAAGAGGGCAGTCATTCTGGGTCCACGGTGATGGGCCCCCTCTGGCTCAGCCTCTTCCTCTCCTCCCTCTGCCTTCAAGCCTGGCTTCTGCTTTGTGCCTTGGGCCTCCTCGGACATCACTGCCTCTGCGCCTCCCTTTGCGCATTGGCCCTCTCAGAGGCGCCGCCCAGGCCAGCCTCCTTCTCTCTGCTTCGGTGCCCCGCCTGAGAGAGAACATCTGATTGGTCCCATTCATCTTTGCATGCCACACCCTGCCACATGGATTGGCTGCTCTCCAGGGGTGTGTCTACCTTGGACCAATCATCTGGGGCTGTGGGGTTGTGGTCACACGGCCTTCTTAAGGCTGCCCCTAGTGGGTGCTGGGGGTGTGGCCGACATAATAGGACAGACCCCCAACCCAGTGCTAGTGAGTACCAAGAAACCCTTGTGGACTGAGGGTGAAGGGAGGTCGTGCTGAGGTATATGCCCTGCTGTAGTGCCATGTGCCACCCTGCTGTGGGATCTTCAGCAAGTCGCTCTGCCTCTCCACACCTCCATTTCTTGCTCTATAAAATGGGCTCATAACCGTCTCCATCCCATAAGGTTGAAGTAAAAGATTGAATGAGGCTGATGGGATTATTATGCATTGCATGCCTGTATCAAAACATTTCATGTACCCCATAAATACAGACACCTACTATGACCCCAAAAAATTACAAATTAAAAAAGGAGATTAGTCCAGGCACAGTGGCTCATGCCTATAATCAGAGCACTTTGGGAGGCTAAGGCAAGTGGATCACCTGAGGTCAGGAATTCAAGACCAGCCTGGCCAACACGGTGAAACCCCATCTCCACTAAACATACAAAAAAAAAATTAGCCAGGCGTGATGACACACACCTGTCATCCCAGCTACAAAGGAGGCTGAGGTAGGAGAATCACTTGAACCTGGTAGGTGGAGGTTGCAGCGAGTCAAGATCGTGCCACTGCACTCTGGCCTCGGCAACAAGAGCAGAAGTCTGTCACAAAAGAAGAAGAAGAAGAAGAAGAAGAAGAAGAAGAAGAAGAAGAAGAAGAAGAAGAAGAAGAAGAAGAAGAAAGAAGAAAGAAGAAGAAAGAAGAAGAAAGAAGAAGAAAGAAGAAG
>CAUYLG010078808.1:0-62674 GCA_963573385.1 Cacajao melanocephalus | reverse complement strand
GAAATGTACAGATGTAGGGAGCACTGTGCCAGCAGTTCCTAAGTCTGCTGGGGACACTTTGGCTTCCTTTGGCCTGAGACTTGAAGGAAGAAATTTTCCAGGCCAACAAGCATTGGGAGTGGGAAGAAGGGAGGGGGAAGAAGGGAGGGGGAAGGGAGGGGGAAGAGAGGGGGGGAAGAGGGAGGGGGAAGAGGAAGAAGGAGGAGGAGGAGGAAGAAGGAGTAGAAGGAGAAGGAGTAAGTAGGTTTAAGCCAATAGCAACTGGGCAAAAGGGAAACAGAAAAACAGCAGGAGCTCCATTTAAAGCAAGCTTTCCCGGGTGAGCTCCCTCTGTTCCCAGCTGCACGGAGAGTCTGCAGGGACCCAAGAAACGTGGGTGAGGCATCCAGGGGAGAAGAAACTGCATGTAAAGCCTGTAAGGGTCTCATATTGGGCAGGACAATGACAGCAGGAGAGAAGAGCCTGCCACAGTTTCAGGTATCTGATTTCCACAAACAAAAATGAAGTCACCTGCAGGTACAGTGGCTCATGCCCAACATTTTGGGATGCTGAGGCAGGCTGGAAAGGGATCTTTACAGAAGACCACTTGAGGTCAGGAGTTTGAAACCAGCCTGGGCAACATAGCAAGACTTTGTCTCTATGAAAAATGAAAAATCTGGCTGGATGTGGTGGCGTGCATCTGTAGTCCCAGCTACTCAGGAGTGTGAGGTAGGAGGATCACTGGAGCCTAGGAGTTTGAGTCTGCAGTGAGCCATGATTGCACCACTGCACACCAGCTTGGGCCACTGAGCTTTTTTAGAGACCCTGTCGCTAAGAAAAAAACAAAATGGACTCACATAGCACATAAGTAGCCCCACAGCACCAAGAACAGAGCAGTCTGTATTGCTACCGAGGGTGTGGTAGGGTTTTTATTCTTATTCAGAGAGATGGCAATACTCAAGCTTTAGCATCATGTTTTCTTATAAATCTTAGAAATATCATTTACTTGGTGGTTCAATGCCTCTTAAATGAAGGCCCTCTAGGGTCTGGGTGCTAGAAGAAAGCTCATCTCCCTCAACAAATGGCAGGCTTCTCTTCTGTTCTCCAGAACAGCTGGAGGACTCTGGCCTTTGTTTTACCCCTTTCTCCTTGTCTGTTGGGATGTTCTGAAACCTAGTGTTTCTGACAAGTTTCAACTATTTCTATCAGTGCCAATTTCTAGGTGGACCTGTCCCTCTTCCAGTATTATTACTGAGTCCTTTTTTATTAAACTTTATAAAAACAGTTTTATTAAATTTGTATTTCCTAAAATACAATTTTTGAGAGTAGTTGAGATAACTATATTGAGAAGAAACAACAGTAACAATGAATAACTTAGTCCACATATTCTGTGCACCCAGGAATAAATTTTGTCCTCAGGGACCACCGTGAGCACAGTTCTAGAGCACAAAGCTGTGGCCTTTGCCTCCCTGCAGATTGTACCCATGCCTGGCCAGCATCCCAGGTGAGCTGTTTTCTGCAGACCTAGCCTTCCCCAGGACCACTTTGTGCCTGGTGACCAGGCCTGCTCTTTCTTGGGAATTCCAGGTTCCACATCTCTTCCTTCTGTCCAAGAAGACGTATTTATTCTAAGACTAAGCCATGCAAGTCTTTTCTAGGTGAACAATTAACCAATTGATATTGATGTGGAAAAATCTACTCCTACTAATAATAACCACAGAAGTACAAGGAGCCGGGGCCCATCTGGTCCAAGACTTTCCTTTTACAGAAGATACTAAAGCTGAGATATATGAAGCAACACACAAAGGATTCCTCAACCAACAGCATGAGAGCAAAGGGTGTTGACGTTTTAAAGGTGATGCATGAGAAGAATAATGCTTTAAATAAATTAATCTCAAATGGCAATCATTGCAAAATGTGTGCCAAAAATAGTTGAAAATGGCAACAATTCTGCCACCAATAAATGACCAACGAGGGAGACATAATCTTTTGCTGTGAACTTCAACAGAGTAGAGGCCAAGAAAAGAAATGGAAGGTTCTACATTAGCTTCCTGTGGCTCCTGGCCCCAGTGACCAGCTCCAGAAGGGAAGCTGGTTGGTGAGAAAACAGGGAGACGCAGGTTCAAGTGTGAGAAGGCAGGACCTAGGGAAGACGCAGGAGACCTTGGCTTCCACCTAGGACCTTGGCACCAGCATCAGGAAGAGCCACAGGAGAATATTTTGGTCTTTCTATAAATTGCAATGAAAGTGAAGAGGGAAGGTAGTTCCATCCTAATTACACTTGGTGAACTAACCCCTGCAAAAAAAAAAAAATAAATAAATAAAATAAAATTTAAAAAAAGGAGCAGGAAAGGGGGGATTTGACAGAAGCAAAAGAAAAATGTTAATCACATTTAGTCGACATATTTTATCAGAACAGTTAGAGGAAAAGGGATGAGAAATACTGAGAGCTGTTGACTTACATATCTCCCCCACACCCCACAGAACCATTAGAAACAGATCCAACACACTTTTTTTTTTCCTCTTTTTGACTGGTAGGCGTGGAAAGAGCTGCTGAAGGTGAGCAAGTGAGCTGGAGACGTGAACAAGTGGGGCTGACTCTTTGTGATGTCTGAGGCCTCTGCCCTTATATGAAGGCCATTCTGAGAACCAAATACGATACATCTACCCCTCAGGAAAAGAATGAATTCCTACACTAAGTGAGTCTGGCACAACTCACATATTCATCCCAGGACTCAGAAGAGCCACAAGAACATGGAACTCCAACAAAGGCTGCATAAAGCCCCTGGGAGTTCTTTCTTCCACCAGCTTTTACACTACAAATAAAGTGAACAGAGAAATACCCTGTCCTCAAAATATGCAAAACAATTCTCAGTCAAGATGAAAAGAGCCAAAGAGAATCCACCCATACTACGTTAGAACAAAACAGAAGGCTGGGTAATTCCCTGCACATGATGAGGAAAGATAAAAAAGAAATCATAGCAACCACATCCCAAGAATCAGAACAAAATTAAAAGGAAAAGTTAAGAAATAGCATGCAAAGCAAAATAAAAACCAAGTCCAAAAGAAAATGTAACTCAAACAGAAGAAAATTTCTTAGAAATGTTTCACACTTAATCTTAACGAAAATATGAATTTAATTTTTAAGAAGTCAAAAGAGGAAAAAATAAAAATAGAAAAAGAGTAAGATTAGCATGCATATTGTGTGCTCAGAAAATAAATCAACAGCCCAAACACACAGAAGTAATACATTAGAAATAGCAAGGTACAGAACAGGTATGTCAGAAAATTAAATCACTGGCACAATAAAGGTTTAAGTGAAAGCAGATAAAAGACTAAGGTGTTAAAAAAAAAAAAACAGATGCTAATAAATAGAGAAGACCTGTAAATGTATAATTGTACCCATGTAACAGAGAATCCAATAAATGAAACAAACAGAAGAACTCAAAAATAAAGCATCCAAAATTCTCCCTGAAAGAATGCACAAAGCCAAAAAGGAAACTGTACTACAGATAAATCAGTTAAAGAACAGTAAGCACTGGCCGGGCACAGTGGCTCACACCTGTAATCTCAGCACTTTGGAGGCCAAGATGAGCAGATTCCCTGAGGTCAGGAGTTCAAGGCCAGCCTGGCAAACATGGTGAAACCCCATCTCTACTAAAATTACCAAAAGTAGCTTGACATAGTGGCATGCACCTGTGGTCCCAGCTACTTTGGAGGCTGAGGCATGAGGAGTGCTTGGACCTTGGAGGCAGAAATTTCAGTGAGACTCCTACATTGGGAAGGGGAAGGGGAAAGAGAGGGTAAGAGAGGGAGAGAGAGGCAGAGAGAGGCAGGCAGAGGCAGGCAGAGGCAGGCAGGCAGGCAATAGATGCTGAGATAGGACATATCCTGATTAAGTGAATGTGATTGAAGACTAATAAAGGAATTCTCCAGGCATTCAGGCAAAAGCCATTTACAAGAGAGACAAAATAAAGTGATCTTACACTTCACCAGATCATTTGATGCCAGAAGAACGTCTACAAAGTCCCGAGGAAGGAAAGTGTGTCCCATGAATTTTAAGCCCAGCTAAGCTATCTGTACACTATAATAACCAATAGATATTCCATGCTTAAGTACTTGTGACCGTTCTTGAAAAGATATCTTGACTATGAAATATAGCCAACTAAGAACTTAGGAATGGAAAGCTTTTGGAAGAGGACTGGTGATGGGTATACTAACTCCAGAACTAGAACTCTAGGAACTGTAGTTATGAAACAGAATATAAAGGTTGGAACATTGACAAGGTCAAAATAATAGACTGCAGCCAGGCACAGTGGCTCACGTCTGTCATCCCACCACTTTGGGAGGCCAAGGTGGGCAGATCACTTGTGTGAGTTTGAGACCAGCCTGGCCAACATGGTGAAACCCAGTATCTCCTAAAAATACAAATATTAGCCAGCTGTGGTGGGGCACACCTGTAATCCCAGCTACTTGGGAGGCTGAGGCAAGAGAATTGCTTAAACTGGGAGGCAGAGGCTGCAGTTAGCCAAGGTCGTGCCACTACATTCCAGCGTGGGTGACAGAGTGAGAATGTATTAAAACAAATGAACAATAGACTGCTAACAAAAATCAGAAGATGGGACACAGAAGGCAGAAAGTATAGCTGGGCTGATTTCCTTTCGTACTGCAATTTTCAGTCAAACTAAAGTTATAAAATGTAGTAAAAAATAGTAATCCCAACCATTTTTTGTTTTGCAAAAATCACTTTTTAACTTCTGAGGAATCTCTTAGGAACTAATATCTCTTACAGTAAAGAGTCATTTTCTTAAAGTTCAGCCACTGCTTCATCATGCTTCTGGTTTACTTCAATAAATTTGAGAAAGATACATTTTAATTCTACAAGTAGAAATAGAATGTATAGTATATCTCATGTTGTACTGACTTATTCCCAGCTGGCAAGCAATTCTTTTATCTGCATACATGCAAAGAAAATTTCCCGGCATGGTGTTCAATTAATGTTAATATTGGTTAATTGTGGGAGGCGAGACCTGGAGTGACTTTCTAAATCATTTATTCCCTATGCTGTTCTATACTGCTTAAATATCTTACAAAAGCCAAGTGTCACCTTTTACAAACTAAAAAGTCATGTTTAAATTATAAAAGCCAAAAATAATCTTTCACTGAATCTTTAAACAAGATAAAAAACATATGGCAGCTATATAAATATTTAGAAAACAGGAAAAAAAGGAAATACAAATTGTTCCAAGTGTCATCATCCTCAGTGTCAACCAAGGTTCACAGTTTCAGTCTGAGGATGGAAAGGACTTCAAAAAGACAACATCAAATATTTATTAAATAGCCCTTTATATTTTCTCCCGGTAATTTTATGGTCATGTTAATTGCATTTAAATATTTAATTGACTGACGTTTACTTTGCTTTTTGGTGTGAAATAAGAATCCCATTTTTTTCCTGCTATGTTTGGCTAGTTGTCCTGAGACCATGCCCTGAATAACCCCTTCTTTGGGTTTGAAATGCCACCTTTAACAAGGTCTTATGAAGAATTAAATACCCGCAGGTATTTACCCTCTCACATCCCAGTTTTTCAGAGACCGCAACACACTCTGAAATGCCTCGACTGTGAATTAAACTCCCTGCTCAGCCTCCTGCTCCAGCGCCAGCTGTCCTAGGCAGCATCTCTTTGAGTCCCATTGTCCCCTGTTTATATCTCTGCCATAGCACCTGGGTCCGTATTTGCAGCTTCTGCTATTTGTGAAAGTAGGCACCGCATCTTGAATTCATCTTCTAATCCCTTACATCTGGGTAGCGTGTCTGGCACATGCAAAAAGATCTCAAAAGATCCTCTCCAGGTCACAAGTCTTCCACCACCCACCCCTTCCTACCTACACGACCAAGGGACATCTAAATAGTAAAAGTTCATGTGGTGAGCTGAGACAGATTGGTTGAGAACACATTGCCCTAGGATTTTTTGTATTCTTTTAAAACACTAATGGGAATCACATTTCATTTCACCCACTCCATTTTGCAGGCTTGTGAGCTACTCATTGGGCTCTTCTCAATGACACTTCCCTTCCTGTTTTATTCCTATTGTTAACTACTTAAAATTCTCACCACACTAAGGAAATAGCTGTTCAAATACACCCAAGAGAATCCTGCTATTTCAGGCCCCAGGAGTCCTACAGTGAGGACTTGCCCTTTCACCGAGCTTATATTTCCCTCGCTACCTTAGCAAGCCCAACACATCCAAGGACCGGCCTATGTGCAGAATCAAAGCTCAGCACCCTGAACCCAGTAAGCCGTAGGCTTAGGAAACTTGCTATAGCCAAAGGAACTTGCTATAACATAGTCCTAGAAATGGCATTCTAGCTGCTGAGAGTAATGATTTGACTTAGTGTCTAATGAAAACCACGTTCAGGTTCTATAACCGCATTCAGAACATCGCAAGTTCAGTCATTCTGGAGATGTGCTGTTTAATCAACCAGTGGCACTCTCCCATTCCAAAGGGAAGGTCTACAGAGAAAGAAAGCGAAGACACCAAAAGAAGGTCAAACTAAGGCAAAACTATAAAAAGGCTCACTTCAGGACAGGAGCCAGAGGAACACTGCAAATAGTTATGTGATCGTGCACAGAGAAGTATTCTACAAACTGGGAGAAGATCAACCAATTAACTCACCCTACTTTGAATTACATCATGGCTAAAGGCACACTCCAGCTAATAACAACAGTTTACAAACTAGGGAATATAAAAAAGCTAAGGAAACTGAGAAATGCTGTACCTGGGGAAGAAAGGACTGCACCAGTTGTGATGACCACCTTCAAATACTTGAAAGCTTATGACGTTTAAGAGGAAACGGAAGGCTGGGCATGGTGGCTCATGCCTGTAATCCCAGCACTTTGGGAGGCCGAGGCCTGTGGATCACCTGAGGTTGGAAGTTCAAGACCAGCCTGGCTAACATTGAGAAACCCTGTTTCTACTAAAAATACAAAATTAGCCAGATGTGGTGGTGTATGCCTATAATCCCAGCTACTCGGGAGGCTGAGGTGGGAGAATTCTTTGAACCTGGGATGCAGAGGTTGCAGTGAGCTGAGATTGCACCACTGCACTCCAGCCTGGGCAACAAGAGCTAAACTCTGCCACACACACACACTCACACACACAAGAATTTGTTCAGTCCTCAAGAGGCTAGAACTAGACCCACCAGGCAGAAAAGACATGGAAGCTGACTTCAAGTACAAACAATAAAGAACTTTCTATCCAGGGATGGTCAACAAAGCAGCAGCTTGACTAGTAATGTAGGTGGCTACCTGGTGCACACACCCATTGCCTAGAGAACCCTATGTCAGGGAGGGAGACAGTCTGAATTACAAGATTAGACCAGATGACCTCAAAGGTCTCTTCTAAGACTGTAAGATTCTGATCTTCAAAAAACTTAGTTATAAGTAGGTTACCCTTTAAATTAAAAAAGAGTGTGTTCATGAACCTGAATTTTGAAAGATATCAACCACATCCTTATACTGAACATTCTTCCTTTTAATAATGTAAAGTTAGTAAGATTAAAAGTCAAGACTGGGCATGGTGGCTCACGGCTGTGATCCCAGCACTTTGGGAGGCCAAGGTGGGTGGATCATCTGAGGTCAGGAGTTCAAGACCAGCCTGGCCAACATGGCAAAACCCCGTCTCTACTAAAAATACAAGAATTAGTCTGGTGTGGTGGGGGGTGCCTGTAATCCCAGCTACTTGGGAAGCTGAGGCAGGAGAATCGCTTGAACCCGAGAGGCAAAGGTTGCAGTGAGCAGAGTTCATGTCACTGCACTTCAGCCTGGGCGACAGAGTAAGACTACATCTCAAAGAAAAAGAAAAAAAAATCAGCTTGATCTTGCAAGACTTATAATTAGAGAATATAATTTTCTATGTTTAAAACAAGCTGGCGAAATAACTTAGCTGGTTATCCTCAGCCAACATGTGCACGTGAGCCGTCACAGCTTCTAGCATCCAACACTGCACAATCAGGGGATTAAAGACACACATCTAAAAACGTTATCAGCATGCCTGAAAATGAAACCCCACTTTGTCTCATTGAGTAGCTACAAAAATGTGGGCTTGAAGCCTTCTCAGTGTAATTCTACATTTAAGTCTAAAATGATGTAGGTTAGAATAAAAAACAGACTTGGATCCAATGCACTGCAGCCTCCACTAGAACAGGACAGCAGATGAAGGCAGTCTATTTAAGAAGATCTTCCAGCGTTCATCCACTATCAAAGTGGGCTCGGCCACGGCCAGCTCCTCCTCAAGACTCAACGTTGCTCACTTGCCTATGAGTCCTGGTTCCTGCCATCCCCAAACCTGAGCCCGTTCGCAAGTCAGAATGAACACAACAGGCATTCAATCATCTTTGTAGATCCCGATAAAAACCCAGTCCTTCCTGCTTTTCATTTCTGAAGGTAAATATGCTTGTAAAGCAGTTTTCTAATTGCTCTAGGGAAAGGCAAATACAAATGATAAAGTTTACATGGAGAAAACAGAGCTTAACAAGAGAAAGGAGCCTTTGTACTTAGCAGGGGAAACGAAGGAGATGATGGGAAATGGTATCAGTGTTCTAACACACACCACGCAGAGGAAGATAAACACGCGCGAACAAACAAACCTGAAATTCTGCATGAACTGCCGGAACTTGTCCACTCTTTTTGCTAGTGGCACGATAACATTGATAAGCGTGTTGGCCATGTTGAGCTTTTCTTTTTTCACTTTCATGATGGGGCCGAATGGTCGAAACAAGACGAGCCGCTTGAATTCGTGTTTGTGGTCCCCTTTGAAGGTGAGCTCATACAAGGTGCCTTTGTCCCTTTCTGTTCGGTAGATTCCTGTGAAAACAAGGAAAGATAGTTCTAAAAATTAACCTTGGCTGCTGAGTGTTTTTTAACCCAGGTCTAGCACAAAATGCCTTTAAGAAGTTTAAGATGAAATCTCTCCAACAATTATTTGAAAACTCAAAATGCTCCCAATTAGAAAATACCAAAAGAAGTCAAAACACTGCCAATTTAAAAATCACAGTTATGAAGACTGCATAAAAACATGGGGAAAAAGCTTGAAATGCTGGATAAAAACTGCATTCATAGGATATAGAGGCATTTGTAAAGGAGTTTTAGGAAATATGCCAAAATAAGACTGATTATGATATAGAGTGGGATTATATGTCTTTTCTTTTCTATTATCCAAATTTTCTGCAATATGATTTGAAGAATATTAAAGTAATTATACTTACTTTAAAAAGTGACCATTAAAATAATCTCTTAGAAATTATGGCCATTTCAGGCTAGGTGTGGTGGCTGACACCTGTAATCCCAGCACTTTGAGAGGCTGAGGTGGGCAGCTTACTTGAGGTCAGGAGTTTGAGAACAGCATGGTCAATGTGATGAAACCCCATCTCTACTAAAAATACAAAAGTTAGCTGAGTGTCACGTTGTGTTCCTGTAATCCAAGCTACTTGGGAGGCTGAGACAGGAGAATTGCTTAAACTCAGGAGGCACAGTTTGGAGTGAGCCAAGATTACACCACTTCACTGCAATCTTGCTTGGGCCTAGAGCAAGACTCTGTCTTGAAAGAAAAAAGAAAAGAAAAGAAAGAAATTATGTCCATTTCAGATGAAGCGACCATAGTGATCTATTTGGGACACCTGGGAGTAGCTAAGGGCTGGTCACACAGGCTGTAGGGCCCTCTGAAAGCTTTAAAAGAGATAACACATAAAGTACTCAGTACAGTGGTGTGAATATGTCATATTTAGTTTTATATCTTCCTTCCTATCTCTAAGCAGCATGGCTCAGAGAATCAGAGCACACACTGTCAAGCCAGACCGCCTGGGTTCAAATCCTGTCCTTGCGTTTGCTTTGAAAACTTACTTCATGCTCTCGTACCTCATTTTCTCCACAGGTTACCACGAGGAGTAAACGTTTTCCTATGTGAAAGAGGTTAGAACAGTACATGGCATGCAATAAACACTCAATAAATGTTACCTATCCTCATGGCTCCCCTTCCTCTGAGAGGGTAGAGAAGCAGGAGAGAAGTGTATGGACCTTTCAAACTATGTCCCATCCCATGTCACTACTGCTGAAGCTCCAGGGAGTGTCACTTGTCAGCTTGAAGACATGAACTCAGCATCTCAACTCCCCTCTCAGAACGAGCCTCCCTAGGGTCTAGGTGACAGCATTTCCCAATCTAAGGAGCAAATTATTTCCCCATTGCCTCAAGATCCATTTCCTTCCAGTATCTCTAGTACTATGGGTGTTTTCTCTACAGTCAGGAAACACACACACACACACACACACACACACACACACACCCCACTACCACCACCAACGGTAAAATTCAACAAATGAGAAAAGCTTGAGTTATACAGTAGTCCCCCTTTTTCTAGTTTCACTTTCTGCCATTTCAGTTACCTGAGGTGAAGAACAATCTATTTTCAGAGTGAGAGAGAATCACAGAAAGAGATCATGTTTACATACCTTTTATTACCATCAACTGTTATAATTATTATTTTTTGTTACTGGTTATTGTTGTTAACCTCTTTCTGGGGGCTAATTTATAAATTAAACTTTAACCTAAGTATGTATGCATGGGGAAAACATACTAGATAAGGTCCAGGACTCTCTGTGCTTCTGGACATCCACTGGGGGTCTTGGAACGTATCCACCATGATGAGGGAGAAATGACTGTACCATGGTTTCTATTCATGTCTCCTTAATCCCCACAGTAAACAGAGAATGCACCTCCCAGTCACTGACTGGCTATAGAAATACATCTCCAGGGAGAATCCTGACTAGTAACACTGTGGAGTTTCAGTAACAGTGACACGGTGATGGAATACAATTTGAAAGGTACATACACAGATTCCTCTCCTGCCCAGAGTCAGTTAGTTTCTTAAGGTCTCTCACAAACCACTTCTCTTTTCTTTTCTTCCTCACTCTCCCTCTTCTTCTCTTTTTTGGGAACTACATGTAGTCCTTGCAAATGCTGCCAAGTTCTCTTCTCTGTTCTTTGCCTTCTAGGAGCTTTTCATTCTACAGCACCAGTTTTACAGCCTCTTTGATTCTGTTCAAAGTCTGGATTTCTTTGAGGTGCCACAGAGAGAAGTGTGGTACTGTGAGTTTTCAAGGTAGTCTCATGTCTCCCTGCTGTCCTCAGAGCCCTACCTGAAGACCCAAATGCACAGACCCCCAGCAGTGAACACGGAGATTTAAGGGCCCAGACGTGGAAGAATTACAAGGACTAAGTTCCCTTTGGAAGCCTTCACCAACTCATTGAGTAAAAGGGTATCCTGCTCGACTGCCCTCAAAGTCAAGGAAGCTGAGAGTTTTGCTGAGCTTATGTCGGAAAAGATTTCAAAGTCCCGAAGGGAACAGCCATGGAAGAAAAGAAGGTTCATTTCTTAGGAAGCTCAAAGGACTTCTTTGAAAATGTTAAGTGGTTCCCTTCAAAGTCTGTTCATTCCTTCAGGCAAGTAGTGCTCACTGAGGAAACAGATTCTTTTCCCATCTCTGATGCTGCCTGGGGTCAAAAGGTGAGCCACCAATTCCCAGGCCCCAAATGAGGCGGGGGTGAGTCTGAAAGCAGCCACATTCACCAAGGAGGGCGAGCCACATTCACCAAGGAGGGCATATGTACCACAGCAGCCACATTCGCCACAGAGGGCATATCCACACAGCAGCCATATTCACCAAGGAGGGCATATGTACCACAGCAGCTGCATTCACCATGGAAGGTGTTACCTGCACAGCCCCCACATTCACCACAGACGGCATAGGTACCCAGCAGCCACATTCACCATGGACGGTGTATGTGCACAGCAGGCACTTTCACCACTGAGGGCATATGTACCCAGCAGCCACATTCACCATGGAGGGTTTTATCTGCACAGCCCCCACATTCACCACAGACAGCATATGTGCCCAGCAGCCACATTCACCATGCAGGGTATATCCACACAGCAGCCACATTCACCGTGGAGGGTGTATCCACACAGCAGCCACATTCACCACGGACGGTGTATCTACCCAGCAGCCACATTCACCACGGAGGGTGTGTCTGCACAGCAGCCACATTCACCGTGGAGGGTGTATCCACACAGCAGCCACATTCACCATAGATGCGTACCTGCATGGCATCCACACTGGCCATGGAGGGCTTATCTACACAGCAGCCACATTCACCATGGAGGGCGTATCTACCTGGCAGCCACATTCACGATGGAGGGTGTATCCACACAGCAGTTACATTCACCACACAGGGCATATCTGCACAGCAGCCACCTTCACCATAGAGAGCATATCCACACAGCTGAAACAGGTCTCCCAGTGTGAGTCTCTGTGTCTTATCGAGTTCCTGTTATTCATGTCAGTAGCATAACTTCTCCACAGAGTCATAAACACAGAAAAGGCAGCTGACAGTTAACCATACAGATAAAAATGTATGCAGGCCAAGAAATCATTTTTTTCCCACAATGGAGTCATTTTCTCAGAGGCAGGTTAAGAATCATTAATTTTTAAAAATCTATATCCACAGAGTTGAAAATACGATAGCAACATACCCAAATCTGTATTATGACATGGACATCTGTTTATGAGGAACCTAGAGAATGCAGTAATTCTTATTCATAACAACTCCTATGAATAGAGAATGCTAGCTGCCTTGGTGGTGCCTGCATCATCAGCCCAGGGTGACAGAGACCCCCAGCCATGGTCAGTGGTTCCAAGTATGGCACACCGCTCATCAGGAAGGTCACAGCACCCAGGCTCACGCCACACACCACAATTTATGCTGCTTTCTCACTGTCTTCCACATACTGTGCTTGCAAAAGTCATTATATCCATTTTTTAGCTGGTTTCTCTATAATCTGCTAATTATTTTAATTATATCTTATCAATCTGATTTAGGATCCCTTAATTTAATCTGTTTTCTTTTTTTTCTTTTCAACTTTTCTTTTAGGTTCAGAGGGTACACATGTAGGTTTGTTACATGAGTAAACTGTATGTTGCAGGGGTTTGGTGTACAGATAATTTTGTCACCCAGGTAAATAGCATGGCACCTGATAGGTGGATTTCCAATCCTCAGCCTCCACTCACTCTCCACTCTGAAGTAGGCCCCAGTGTCTGTTGTTCCCTTCTTCGTGTCCATGTGTACTGAATGTTTACTTCCTACTTATACATGAGAACACGTTTCTGCATTCACTTAGGATAATGGCCTCCAGCTGCATTCATGTTACTGCAAAGGACATGATTTTATTCTTTTTTATGGCTGTGTAGTATTTCATGGTATATACATATCACACTTTTTTTTAATCCAGACCACTGCTGATGAGCATCTAGGTTGATTCCATGGCTTTGCTATTGTGAATAGTACAATTTCATCTATTTTAAGTACATTATTTAAATCTCTCCTGCAACTAAGTCTACCAAAAGCTACACCCAGCCATCCACCCACCATGCCCACAGGTACGCATTCCCATCCCTGCACAGAGGGAGCAACTTTCAGTTTGTCTTCTTTAAACACAAAGGACGACACCTGGAAAACTCCTTTTGCCTCCTGAAACTCTTTATTGGTGGAAAGACAAAGGAACAGAGAGAACTTGCGGTGGCGTGGGGAGGGTAAGTATTCCAAGGCAGGAATGGTTTTTCAGCCAGTAAGCTGACACATGCAAATGAAAAGTACAAAGCAAAGCAGCCCCCAAAACACCTTCCTTGTTATCTTGTGCAGAACAGCATCATTTTATGCACTATGCAAATTAAAGATCAAAATCAGGACTTTCAAGCTAGCTTAGATCTTTGTTTAAACACCCTACCTGGCACGTCAATGTTCTTCTTCCTTTCCATAAATGCTAAGCTTTCTTTGAATTTGGTGTAACTACTCCTTGTACAGGGATCCCAATGCTGGTCTTATCCTACTCCACAGGCAATGATCTAAGACCCCCAACTAGGTGGGGACATCTCCATGTAACCAAGACAGAGATCTGTAGTCTATTCCTGCAAATATCTATTCCTTCAGTAGGCCAGGAGCTAACCAGATGCAGACCCTTCTTAGTGCCTTGTCTTCAAACAAGGACCTCAACAAGGGACAAGAAAGGCACCACTCCTGATTCTCACATTCCCCGCCCTACTGACATGTGTATACACAGGTTGTGACAGATGTTGCACCGCTGAGCCTATGCAGAATTTCTCCTCAGATTTTCTGCCTGAAAAACATACATTCATTCTCAAGAGTCCCCTTCACCTACATTCATCCTCATGTCTCCACATTCATCCCTGCCTTCCCTTCCTTCCTACATGGAGCCTTGGTCTCTCAGTTGGATAGCGACAAGTATCTGCCAGCCCATATCCTGGCCACTGGGGCCCAGTCGGTCCCACAATTATATCTTTTGGCTCTTACGTGTCCAAGGCACCACTCAAACCTCACTTCTTCCTAGCTCAAAGCTCTCACCAGCATCCCATACCACAGAATAAAGCATCAACACCCCAGCCCAGCCTTCAAGACGCCCCACCATCTGGCCCCCACGTACTGTACTAGTTGTGTGTCTTGTTCCTGCCTGTTGTAAAATCTGGGTTCCAGTCAAGCTGGTTTATATTGAGAACAGGAAACTACTTATTCCAGGGGTCCCCAAGCCCCAGGCTGTGGAGTGGTACCAGTCTGTGGCCTGTTCGGAACTGAGCTGCACAGCAGGAGGGGAGCGGCGGGCGAGCAAGCATGACTGCCTGAGCTCTGCCTCCTGTCAGAATTAGATTCTCACAACCCTATACTGTGAACTGCACATGTAAGGGATGTAGAGTGTGTGCTCCTTACGAGAATCTAAATAATGCCTGGTGATCTGAGGTGGAACCGTTTAATCTCAAAACCACCCCCCTACCCCCGTTGTGGAATTGTCTTCCATGAAACTGGTCCCTGGTGACAAAAAGGTTTGGGGCTGCTGACTTATCCCCTTGGAGAAACTGGAATCCTGTGCACTACTGGTGAGAAGCAAAATGGTGTAGCCACTGTGGAAAGCAGTTTGGCACTTCCTCAGAAGGTTAAACATAGAAATAGCATATGATTCAACAATTCCACCATATATTTCTAGGTACATGTCCCAAATAATTAAAAATAGGGGTCCAACAGATACTTATACACTCATGATTACAGCGGCATTATTCACAATAGCAGAAAGATAAAAACAACTCACACGTCCATCAACAGATAAATTGACACACAAAATGTGGTCCATCCGTACAATGGAGTACCAGTCTGCCTTATAGAGGAAGGAAATTTGGATATATGCTACAACATGAATGAATCTTGTAGACAATATGCTAAGTGAAATAAGCCAGGCACAAATGGACAAATACTGTAAGATCCCACTGATAGGAGGTACTTAGAGTAGGGTCAAATGCAGAGAGACAGAGAGTAGAACAGAGATTGCCAGGGGCTCGGGAAGCAGGGAGTTAGTGTCTAGCAGGTACAAAGTTTCTGTTTCAGAAGATTAAAGTGCTCTAGAGATGGATGGTGCTGATGGTTGCACAATAATGTGAATGAACTTAATGCCACTGAATTGTACATTAAATAAATGGTTTAAATGGTAAATGTTACGTGTATTGACCACGGTAAATGCTGTCCTCTGAAAATCCATAGCAATTTCTCACAGACATAGCTCATGCACAAGTCTATGCCTCCACCTTCCACCTCTTTTAAATCTGATCCTTCTGCTCTGAGAAGATCCCCAGGACATTCTCAATGCAAAGTCATCATTCACCTTCAGGCACTTCTGTCTCAGAGCTTTAAACTCTCTTCCTAAATTGGCACATGACAACATCAAAGGACCCTGGGTATCTGCTCGTGCAGCTTTCCCATTTTACAGATGAGCAAAATGAGACCCAGAGAAGTTGATTCACTTATGTTTGCCTAACTGGTTAATGAAGGACTGGAATAAACTCCCACTGAAGGAATAATTCCCTGGAGTCATTTTTCATATGCAAAAGAAGATAACTCAGCACATACAAAATAATCCAGATCATGAAAAGAGCAACCAAGAAGTCAGAGTAAACAAGATCAAGTCGGCAGCAAAACTCACCAAACCCAGGGACAACCCTTGCACCTACCCTTACCAGTTTCCTCTTACCTTACCATGGAATTTTGACAGTTGTTAGGTAACAGTTGTCTGAAGTTCCAATCCCTAACACATTGAAAAGGGTAAATTTTGAAACAGGGAATTTTAATGGAAAAAAAAAAAGGTATCTTCAACAAGAAAACAAAGAACATTTGGGAAAAGAAAATCTGTATCAGACAGAAATAGAGAGTGGTAAACAGTGTCAGGCAACCTCCTGACAAAGGGAGAGGGCAAGACACTACTTTCTTTTATTTATCAATGCCTGGAATCACTTAATATACTTGATCTTAGCCAAAAGGCTAAGAAGCACTGATCATTTAATATAAAGAAAAAACACTTCACCCATTTAAATTGCATTTGAAAACATCCCCATAAGAACACAGATCTGTTTACTCTGTTGTACCGTAAACATATATTCTACTTACTATATTCAAAAAAATGAACAGGTAAATGCTTAAGATTTTACTTTAAAATAGTATTTTTAACTATTTTATTGTCTCACTTATTTAGAAAATTCTGCTCAGATGGCATATCACATTCCCAGACTACATGAGATAAATGAGACACTATTACAGTGCCATCACCTGCCAGCCTTTTGTTTAAAGTAGTAAACTTGTGACATCTGTGGAAGAGATGTCCTTAAGATTGCTATAAATCCTCATATGCTCAGATACTATAAAGCAAATCATTCACCCCATGAAATGCAATAAAAAGTATCTACTTTAGGCTGTCTTCATCTGTGGGGCTACAGCAATGTCCCTACTTTGCCCTGCTTCAGAGTTCACCTATATTCAGTAGCTCCGGATTTGTCCTTACTTGGTTTATTTATTTCAGCTGCCACTCAAAGTTTCTTTCACTTGATAAGAAATAGTCGCAGTGACTGGTAGACTTGCTGAAACAATTCATACATCACCTTTTCTTATTTCTCTATACTGCATTTGTTGTGTATTTGTTCATGTCATAGTTGCAGGCAGACAAATCCATTAGAAATGTCTAAGAACTCACTTACTTAGAGTTCGTTCTCATTTTATCATTGGTACTAGCAGGTGACTTTCTTTTCAGAGCCCTTCTTCCCTTACAAAGAACTGCAATGTATTTGTCACCTCATGAAGGCCACCAGGTATTTGACAATGAGCTGAAAATGAAGGGAAGTTAGGATTCCAGCACTGAAGTGGGCTGGGCTCCTCATCAGGTGCCCTGCTAGCGTCATGCAGTTCATATGCAAATGACATGGTTTTAGCTTTATTAATTTTTTATGGCTAATACTAATGATATATTATGTTCTATATTAGAGATATAAATATAGGCGAGGCAGGGTGGATCACGCCTGCAATCCCAGCACTTTGGGAGGCCGAGGCAGGCAGATGACTTGAGCCAAGGAGTTCCAGACCAACCTGGGCAAAATGACAAAACCCATCTCTACAAAAAATACTAAAAATTAGCCATGTGTGATGGTGTGCTCCTGTATTCCCAGCTACTCAGGCGTCTGAGGCAGGAGGATTGCTTAAGCCCAGGAGTTGGAGGCTAGAGTGAGCTGTGATTGCACTGCTGCATTCCAGCCCTCAGCAATAGAGTAAAACCCTGTCTCATAAAATAAAAATAACAAAGATGGTCAAGACAAAATCACTCTGCTTTCGGGATTCACATTCTAGAGAGAAAGACATACAGGTAAACAAAACAGGCATCAAGATGATAAGTGCTTAATGGAGTCTGCCCACGGAGTAAGGGAACAAAAATGAGGGCATCGCCACCTGCTGGAGGGTCTGGACAGTTTGATAGTGGATGTTTTTACAATAACTGAAGAGTGAGCATGTATTGGCCAAGACAACAACATCACAGAGGGCATTCTAAGGCAAGATAATCCCAAAAGCAAAGATAACAAAAACCAGCTTGTTATGTTTGGCCACCTTGAGGCAGTTCGGGAAGGCTGGAGTGCAACACGCAGACATTAATGCAAAGTGGAGATACGCTGGAAAGGCCAGGGTACAGCGAGGTGGGGGGTCCCCTTATGTGGATCCCCTAAGTCACCCTCACAGGTGCAACCTGTCCTAGAGCAGAGGGGAGCTGGATCAATGTTTTAGCACAGGAGAGATGAGATCTTTTAGGATTTTCCCCTTAGATCAACATGGGGCATGAGTGGACAACGGCAAGGAATGAGATCAGAGAGCTATGAGCAAAGAATCATGATGGTTTAGCAAGAAATGATAAGAGCCTGAATTAAGACAGTGGGAGTAGAAGTGGAAACAAGTCTGAGAGAACGTCATTAGAAAATGTCATGGCAGGTGAGGGAGAAAAGAGGCTGACTCCAGTTACAGGTGAGACAGGGATTATGAGCTAAGCTTTAGACATGCCAATTTGAAGACGTGTATGAGTAGCTTTGAAGCTCGGTGGGTAAGGCTTTTGTAGACATACACAATTAGACATTCCTGCCATATAAGCCGAAGCTGTGGATGTGTGTCAGGTCAGCCAGGAAGAGTCTGTAGATTAAGAAGAACAAGCTCAGAACGCAGGCCTGGGATATGCAAAAAACCTTCAGGTACACAGGGTGCCACCAGTAACTCAGGGTAACTCTGATCTCTTCCAGCAGTAACAGGGGTTACATTATGGGGTCCATGTTGGGAGGAGAGCAGCAAAGCCTAAAGAAAGGCAGAGCATAAGGACAGGATACGGTAAAAGCCTAGATGCAGTTAAAGTAGACAACAAGGCTGAAGTGAGAAAACTCAACAGAAGAGATGGGGAAGAAACTGATTCTGAGGATGTTTAAGTCTAACCTGCTCCAGGTGATCAACAGGTCCAGGGTGAGGCTGTCCCAGAAATCAGGCCTCTGTACTTTTCTCCCTCAGTCCTGTCTCTAGAGTTGGCTGGACCCAGACAACAGGCTGCTCAAAACACAACTCCAAGGATCTCTTTTTCACCTTTGCTTCCTATTGTTTAAGAACTGTGCATTTCTAATGTAGAAATGACAGATCCATCTCTTCCCATCACCTTACTTTAACACACCAATGGTTAGAAATTACACTTGCAGGATGCCTACTTGGACTCAAGGGAGTTGAGGAGGCCAGTCGGCAAGGATAGAGGTGAAGACAGTAGGGAGTTCTACAGAGATTTCAGAACAAATAACATGCAAAGAGGGGAAGTCACAGCTGCCAATAGTAGGGCAAGTTTCCAAACAGATGTAGGACTTCCTCTGCAAACACAGTGGAATGGATATCCAGGATGTTGTGGGAAAGCAGAAAACTTAAGATGTAGGTATCAGCAATGAGCAGGAATTAAAAGGTCAAAGACCAAGGAATTTGTGTGTGATCAAGCTATTGTCTTTGTCCAATCATTGACCTCATCCACGTGCAACTTACCACCAAAACAGAGGATGTTCAGCATGACTGAAATTTCCAATGCCCTGACTCATATCCGTTTTACAAACCCTGTTCACAAATATTATCTTGATTTTAAAGTATCTTCCAAAGAAGTAAGCCATTTACTCATTTTGAAAAAGTTAAATAAGGAACCTATTCAAGTTAGCAGATGATATGCTCCCAGACCAAAGAGCACACGAGTAAGAATCTAAGAACAATGTCAAGGTAAACCTCTTTAAATGTGAATCAACTTGGCCATCAAAATAATGTTTTAACTCTTCTTTCTTTTCTTGTTCTTCCTTTCTTTTTAAGACTGACTAGAGAAACAAAGATGCTTCAAAGAGGTTATCAACCTTCCAAAGCATATCAGAAAAGTCAGTCTTAAAACACCTTTGAAGAGTAAGATAACATAAAATTGATTGACTCATTGATATCATTTTTTTTATATTTAAAATACAGAATTAATAATTTTTCGTAGGGTTATTTTGAATATTAAATAAATACATGTAAAACATTCATGCCTGATACATAGGAAATATTCAATGATGTTAGTCTTAACAATAATAACTGTCCTTACTATTATTATCATGTCATTCCACTTTGTTCTGTTAATCATTTAATGTATTACTGCTCTTAGTCAAACAGGTCAGGACTCCAGAGAAAGTACTTCAATTGCTTACTGGCATTAAATATGCTTGAAAGCAGAATCCAATTGCTACTTTTTTAAAGTTGCCACTGTGGACCTAGAGATGTGAAGCTTTTTGATATTCTGGTTAAAAGCTTCATGATATACAAATTAGCATACGTAATATTTGGGTCAAGGTAATTTTTTAGCAAGACTGCTATAGGATTTTTTTGATATTGCTCGAAAAACCCATTCCTAATGTATCATTTCAAATGATTAATCCCAAAGCCCTTTGTCATTTCCAGTGACCTTTTATCTCCCCTCCCAATCATCTGTTCTGGTAGTAAAATCCTGCTCCATATAACATCTACATCACCATCTATAATCACTAACGTGATTATCACAGGATCCTTCCCAGACACACAGAGTCTCCTGGCTTTTCCAGACAGTCTTCTGTGGGCCAACACCCATGCTAGAGACTTCCAGCCTAATCCTGGCTTCGCCACCAACTTTGTACCACCTTAAATAAGATATTTAATGACTCATGGCTCCTATTTCCTGGTCTAAAAAATTGGATCACAATGTGTGTTCAAAGCCTCAACATCAACTGTTTTGTGCTTCAAGAAAGTCATAAGTACTGTCTCTTAAAAGCACTAATTATGTTGGAATGACTCATCTAATTAATTAGCGGTGGAAATTCATTTTAGATTTACAAATAGGCTATAAAGTTTAATCCACTGGACATTTGGGGTAAATATATGTGCATTTCTGTGGAACTTTTAAAGTATAGAGAAACCGCAGCAGGCTGAAGATCAAGAAAAGAATTATAAGCCTGGAAAATAGGTCATAATTATCTACTATAATAGAATGAGTTGACCTGTATTCACCTATGCCAGCAGAAACCGGTAAGCTTGAGAAAATACAGATTCTTGGGCACCAAACCTATTAAATCGAGGTCTGAAGACTAGTTTTTGGAAGCATTCATTTATCTCAAATTGGTACATTACGAGTCTTTACTAAATGTTAGACAGTAAAAAAGAACTAGCCATTACAATAAATAATAACAGTGATCACAATCAATAGAGCTTCTGATGAGAGAGAAGCTATGACCAATGCCCACTGAACAGGTGCTGTAACAAAGCCTGGATCTGTTGTCTCACTAGATTCCATGAAGCTTTCAAAAGGAAAAGAAACCAACACTCCCACCAACCTAGGAAAACAATCAATGTGAAAAGCACATTTGTAGACCCAATTCTTTCTCTACCTTTTGAATATTTACTTTCCCATACAAAGAAAGTTTGAAACTACAACCAAAACTTTGACAGTATTTTTAAAATTTACTTATTTATATTTGGACTTGTATGGAGAGGGCAGTGTTTTAAATAAAATCTGAATAACGTATCATTTTTTGCAATCACTGTAGGGTCATAAGGGCAGTCGCTAAAGCTCAGATGACAGTGAATGAAGAGATATGCTTCTGTTGATCCATTCACTTAAGGATGCATCAATAAGCACCTTCCGGCCAGGCATGGGGGCTCACACCTGTAATCCCAGCACATTGGGAGGCTCAAAGAAGGCAGATTACCTTAGGTCAGGAATTAGAGACCAGTGTGACCAACACGGCAAAACCCCATCTCGACTAAAAATACAAAATTAACCAAGCATGCTGGTACACACCTGTAATCTCAGCTACTTGAGAGACTCAGGCTGGAGAATCATTTGGACCTGGGAGGTAGAGGTTGCAATGAGTGGAGATCATGACACTGCACTCCAGCCTGGGCAACAAGAGCAAAACTCCATCTCATAAATAAATAAATAAGCACCGTTCATTTTTGGTAACAGATTAGAGTATACAAAGATGAATAAAAACAAAGACCTTGCCTTGGAAGGAGCTCAAATATGCGGCATAGAAATGAGCAGCTGTAACACCATGGTCACGGCTGGGGGCAGGCACTGTGAGAAACTGGTAACTCTGCTGGGGAGGTTTCGGAAAGGGTACTCAGACAGGGGTTCTCAGAGTTAAGTTGATGAGGAGGAGCTACTGTGGAGCAGGAACACTTAACTGGTGTCAGATGAGGGGTATTCTCCAGGCCACTTGACTAGAGTATCCAAGAGTATGGAGGGAGAATATGGCACAATCAGAAAAGTGCAGAAGTTCAGAAAGTTGGGAGAGACCATGTAAAAAATGCAGTCAGACCTGAAGCTGAAGGGCTGAGAACATAGCCTATGAGTCATGTAAGATGTCGACATTTGCTACTATGTGGATTCTGGGTTTGGGGGTTGGTTTGGATCTTGGTTTGGTGGTTTTACGTTCAGACAATCCTTACAGCTAAAAGAAAACCTATAACAATCTGCATCTTAAGCTGTACAAAAGTATGTTCATATCACCATAAAGTTTTGAAGAAAAGCCCCCCAGGGATAAGCTTTCAATTAGAAGTATAAATCTTGTGCCATGCTTGGCTCCACATCCTTGGAAACACAGATACAAACACAGACACACCCTCCACTGATCACTCAGGGAAGATAATGACCCACAACGAGAAAGTAAAAGGTGTTTTCCTTTGAGGTGAAGAGCACATGAGCAAACAACTTAAATACTAAAGATGAGGTTTGTCAACCCAACAGGAACATCCTTTTCAACAGAATAATCTGCTCAGAACGCCAAGCTATGTTTCAGTCACGCTAAACTCCTATGTTGTGGCAAGTCATAGAGTGACAGCTCAGATGACAAAGCCAAGGAATGTCCTTACAGAGACAGCCAGGCACGGGACAAAGAGAGATCTGAATTTCCATTCCATTTGACCATTAACTTGCCCTAAGACTCTGGGCAAAGTCAATTCTCAAAGCCTCCATTTCCACAACAACACAGGCACTAAACGAAACATAACTTGCCGGGTCCACGAGAAGCAATGAAACAGAAGAAAGACAACTGTAATCCTAGGATTCTGATAGCCACTACCCCTACAAAATTCCTATAGTGACTTTATTAATGTATCCTATGACTGACGTTGTACCTCTCTAACGAATAAAAACAATTTCTTAAGATGTCAACTGAATATGGCCATTTTTCAGATGATAGTTTAAGGAATTTTTTGAAAAACTTAGCCTGTAGGAATAGATAATACTTAGCTTGTTTGAATGTACTCCCATTTTTTTTTTTGAGATGGAGTTTCACTCTTGTTGCCCAAGCTGGAGTTTAATGGCCCAATCTCCATTCATTGCAACCTCTACCTCCCAGGTTCAAGCAATTCTCCTGCCTCAGCCTCCCAAGTAGCTGGGATTACAGGTGCCCACCACCACACCCCACTAATTTTTTTGGTATTTTTAATAGAAATGGGGTACAATCATGTTGGCCAAACTGGTCTTGAACTCCTGACCTCAGGTGATCCACCCACCTCAGCCTTCCAAAGTGCTGGGATTACCGGCGTGAGCCAACCACGCCCAGCCTCCCCCAATTTTTTTTTTCAAATGAGTCATGACCCCCAAATTCTTTGGCCATGTCCCCTCCTCTTGAATCATACAGGCTTATAACTGCATGGCCTCAGAGGAGAGAATGAGGTGATGCAGCTTCCACCTTGTTTGCTGGAATATTTTCTCTTGGAACCCAGATTGCTATGTAAGAAGTGCAACTACCCCAAGAGTGCCACATGGTGAAGAAGCCACACAACACAGGCCACACATGGACACTCTAGCCAACAGTCCATATCTGGACGACTGAGTGAGCAAGCCTTCAGGTGATTCTAGACCCCAGCCGTTGACTCACTTCTCCCGACTTTCCCATGAAGTCTTCCCATGAGGTCCCAGGCATGTTGGGGCAGAAACAAGTCATCCCCAAGTGTCCTTTCTGAATTCCTAACCCAGATGCAGAATCTGTCAGGATATGAAAATGGTATTATGCCACTAAAATTCCAGGATAATTTGTAATGCAGCAATAAATGGAACACGGGTAGTCGATCATTTTTGGCAGGCAGACATTTCCCTGTATGTTCTCTGGCAAGTTCACAGCATGTAAATATGCTACGCTGCCCATTAAGGGCACATGACTTATCAGTTACCGTGCTTTCAGTGTTATCGACATCCTCTAATGCCACTCCAGGCATGTGCCAGAACATAAAGTCACTCAGTCTCCACATGGAGCTGGGCAGTGGGGGTTCCCTGGATAGGGTGAAGATTTTCCTCAGAAAAAAATTTCTTGGTCTACTAACACATGGACAAATGGGTGGCTGAGACCCCAAAATCTCACACAACTGAGCATGGCTACAATGAATTAAGCCTAGAAAATTATTCCAATGGGTGTTATCATACTCTTTACTTTGGCCATAAAATCAAGCACCTAAAGACCCCTGGTCAAGTACCAACTGATAGTTCTTTTAATCTCTTGGCACATTCTCTAATATAAAAATGTGCCTTGGTTATGTAATTGGTTAACTTGGGAGACATAAACGCTAACATATTAGTAATTATCCCAAAACCAAATGGTCTTCATATCCCAATTAAAAGGAAGCACAGGCTCTAGAGCTGGGTGTGAGCCCCAGCTGTGCACATCTGGGCAAGGTCCTTAACCTTTCTTTGCCTCTATGTCTTCACTTCTAAAATAAGAACGACCATAATAAAATAGCTACCTCACAAGGCAGTTGTCAGGACTGAAATACATATGTAGCACTTAAAACAATACACAAAACATTTCAAGCACTTGATGGGTGTCAGCTACAATACTATTTTGGAGTGTGGGAAGAAAGACTTCAGTTCTTCCCATACACCTCCAAACTATAAGAAGCCATGTGCTAGTTAGAGGAACTCAAATATATTTCATGATATTTCACAAAGAGTATCACAATTTCCTGGGACCCCACCTTCTGAACAGTCACAGGCTTGAGAACTATTAGATGTCAGGTGATTCTAGCTCTAGGTTTGGTGGTTCCTGTTAAACAGTGGTTTGCAACTGTGGCTGCATGGTGAAATCATTTGGGGAGCTTTAAAAATACTGATGTCTGGGTCCCACTCCCAGAGATTCTGATTTAATTATCTGTGGTGTGGCCTGGACAGCCAAAGTTGCAAAGTATGGCTTGAGGGAATATGATTTCAATGCTTCCATAATCCAGTGATTCCTGCATGCAGGTAAAATTCCTTGACCGGCAGTCATGGGACACTGGTACTTGGCTAATAACATATTCCTCCTCTTCAAAGCAATTCTAGGAATTAAGTGATGATAAAAATAATGCCTCCCCTTTCTCCACTGCCGAATTGCTCCATTGCTATGAATTACATCAGTAAAAAATCATTAATATTGCCAAAGCCTAATGTGATGAAGCTACTTATCCCTTGAAAGCCAATATTCAAATGAAACAGAAGTAAACAACACAGAAGTCAAGAACTTTCCAGACCTCTGCATTCACTACCTTCCTTAAAGGGATCTTGCCATGTCACTTTAGGTTCCTCATATTTGGATGGTATTTCTCCTACCATCCAAACATGCAGAAGGAATACCGAGAAGCTGGCCAACATGGTGAAACCCTGTTTCTATTAAAAATACAAAAATTAGCTGGGCATGGTTACATGTACCTGTAATCCCAGCTATTTGGGAGGCTGAGGCAGGAGAATCACTTGAGCCAGGGAGTCAGAGGTTGCAGCTAGCCAAGATCGTGCCACTGCACCCCAGCCTGGTGACAGAGCAAGACTCTGTATCAAATACAAAACAAAACAAAACAAAACAAAAAAAGATAAAGAAAAAGGCAAGAAAAATACTGAGAAGCAGGATGAAATCTTGAATGTCTCAAGAATTACTTATTTGGTAGGGCTATGGACACAGAATGTGAAGTTAAAACCTCAAAGGTTAAATGGTCTTATTAATGACTATCATGAGATATGGGTTGTTATGATGTGATGAAGCAGACTTGAAAGAGACAGGAGAAAATACACTTCAGGGCAGGAAGCCATCCATATAACTTGTGGAAAAGTTGTCTTCAGGGTCCAGGACACTGTCTGTTCCCTTATTTAAAGCTGGGATCATTACAGCTGTCACCAACACAAACTAAAACATCACAAGGGCTACAGCTATAAAGAAAAATACTCCACTGTCTTTGTATTCTGCAATCTGGACAGACAATGGGCAACAGTCCCTTAATGATTCAAAGACTCAATCCATGATGAGAACCAGGGTTCTCAACGTGCCATTTGAGGGCCATTAGTCCAGATGCCCTACAGACTGGCCTTTGGTTTTTATCAAGGTTAATAATTTGACAAAGCTGGGCTTATTGTTTTTCTTTCATTATGATTATCAAACCTGGATACCATTTAACTTTCCTCATTAATTCTGTCTTATTCTCCTTCATATGCTTATGTTTTAACTACAGTATTGGAGGCTTACGGGGAATTCTGATGCCACATGAAAGGTATAAGGAATGATATTCTAACCAGGCAAATACCCAGAATTAAGGGATGTTCATGCAGATACACAGAAAGCCCAGACTGTTGGGATTCCTCATTAAGTACCTTCAGAAGCTATGTGATTTAACAAGAGCCTGAAGGAAAAGTCGTATTTCTTAGCTTAAGTTAAAAAAGAAAATTCTTCTCTGTAGATCACACTAATGCCCATCTTCAGGAAAGAACTCTTCCCTGTATACTAGGATTCCATTAAAGACCCAGGTATGATATTAATATTGGGATGACAGATATATCTTTGTAGAGTACAGAACCCTAAAATAACAGTTCTCAACATGGAAAGCTTATTTTCTTCAGTTTGAATTATAACTACAATGATGCATATTTCAGTTGGTTTCATTCTTAAACTCTGGATAGAAAATAAGTTATTTTTTTTTTTACTTTTATTTGAAGTTCAGGGGTACATGTGCAGGTCTGTTATATAGATAAACTTCTGCCCTGGGGGTTTATTGTACTAATTATTTCATCACCCAGCTATTAGACCTAGTACCTATCATTTTTCCTGGTCCTCTCCTTCTTCCCATCCTTCACCCTCAGATAGGCCCCAGTATGTTTTATTCTTCTGTATGTGTCCGTGTTCTCTCATCATTTAGTTACCACTTTTTGGTGCAAACATGTAGTATTTGGTTGTCTGTTCTTTCATTAGTTTGCTAAGGATGATATTCTCCAGCTCCATCAGTGTCTCTGCAAAGGACATGATCTCATGTTTTCTTACGGCTGCATAGTATGCTGTGGTACATATGTACCACATTTTCTTTATCCAGTCAACTGTTGATGGGCATTTAGGTTGATTGCATGACTTTGCTGTTGTGAATAGTGCTGCAATGAACATACATGTGCATGTCTTTATGACAGAATAATTTCTATTCCTTTGAGTACTTTTAACAAAACTAACTAAGAGCATAGATGCTGACTCGTCACTGGGAATTTCTAGTTCCCTGAGGTTCAGTGATCTGGAGTGTCCAGCACTGAAGAAGTAAAACATATATCTACAGACAAGGTCTCATTTCTTGTTTCCTATCCTCACCAAGCTCACCCCAGCAGTGAGTTGTCTTTGAGATTAGAAGCCACACCAACAACACTGAGAGGAAAAAGGAGGAACATTTCCTCTTTGTAAATAATTACTCTAATGTTTCCACACGGCATCAACGCCAAGCAAGGTCAACCCCTTCTGCTCTTGTGCCATGCTGTTCTGGGTCTCCTATCAGAATGACGGATCCTAGCTCTGTGCACTTCATAAGTTCTATTTGCATGAGGTCATCTTCCTGTCCAAGTACCTAAAATGTTGTCTACTGTTGGAAATATCACAGTGAAATTCTTCTTCCAAGTTCTAAAGGCTGTAATTAATCAGGCACTAGCTTTATAATGACCAGTTCTCACCTGCAGCTAATAAAACCATCATTCATCTTTTCACTGGCATCTTACTTCTATCCAACTTTGCCCCGATGCCAGTCTTCTTGTTTCCTGAATGCCTTATGCCCATCACCCTCTGTGCCCTGGGCATCTGCCCTTACATCTGCCCCATACTCCTAGTTGGCACCTTGCTAATCACTGTCCTGTTTTAATGTGTCACACTGTTTCATGTGTCTATGATGTCTCATTTTCCCAACTCAGAGTCGGGATTACATCTTATTTACAAATCTTGACTATATCCCAGGTGCTTAGCAGGTGCTCAGTAAACACCTATGGACAGGATTGACCTTATAAAAATATCACAGGTCTTTAGCTAAGTACCCTGATTAAGATCTTCATCAAAGGCTACCCAAACTTCCTCTTAAGCTCAAAGTCACAGTGCAGGACACACTCAAGTGCACCTTGGAATCACCCTGTGGAAAAAAAAAGTCCCAAACTGGGAACAAGCACACATCCTTATGGTCAAAATTCTATAATCAAAATGACATTATAGTCATTTCTGTATCCTCAATGCCTCCCTCTCTGGCTTTTCTACCTGGAGCATAGAAAAAAGTGCTGAGCTCAGGTTGCTACTGATTATACCACAGGTGACAGCACTCGAACATGCCCCAGAGTAACTCAGACTTAAGCCAACAAACATCTATCAAATCCGTCTTCCGTACGAAGCTAAAAATTATAGAGACATAGAGGAAAAAACAGTATTTTCTCTTTTGAAGCAACTTTTTAATACTTTGAAGTATTCAAAATAATTGTTAAGGATTTCAAAATGCTGGCAGGAGTGGAGGGGGCTTTTTTCCATATACTGCAGCTACTTGATAGGAGATAGACAAACACATGGATGCTTTCACATTATCAGCTCTTTCCATCAAATTGCTTATGACTCCAATTAAATTCATACGCCCCCTACCCCCTACCCGAGTAGATACACTAGAGCTGAGCACAGATGCCACTGTATTTTCCTCCTCTCGTTCAACGCTGAGCACCTAGATTAGCGCTGTGAAACAGAATGTTCAGTGATGATGAACATCTTTGCTGTCAAACGACTACTGTACATTTGAAATGTGACTGGTGAAATCGAGGACATACATTTTTCATTGTATATTATTTTAATTAATTTCTGCTTAAAATAAGCACATGCAGTGAGCAGCGATGTGTTAGACAGTGCAGTTTTAGGCTCTGGAACCAACATCCGAGGACGCCTTTGACTTTTTTTGTCCCACCCCGCAACCTTATCTCTGCCCCCACCATTCCACTAATGCTGTCAGCCCTGCAACCCAGGCCAGCAATGGGTTCTTGTGCTAAATCCAAAAGGTCCTGTAAATTCTTATCTTGCTCTGCCTTTCCCAGTATTTGCTGCTAATGCCCACACTCTCCATCTAAAGCCACTTTTTCTCCTTGGGTTTTGAGTAACTGAATCCTTCTGTTTTTCTGCCTCTTTCTTTGGCTGTTCCCTTATAATTTCCATCATGGGTGCCCTTCCTCTGCCTATGATGTAATTGTGGGTGGTCCTCAGAGTTCCAACCACACATCTCTTTTCACTCTCAATGTTTCTATGGAAAAGTTCATCCATCCCCACAGTTTAAATTTGCATCAGTAAGTCCCAACTCTATAGCTCCAAACTTGGTTTTTGTTTTCAGCTTCAAACTCATATTCTGTCTTGGCTCTCTCTTTTTATGTGTCTCAGAGACAGCTCAAAGTCTTCCCCCAAACTAAGCTGATCATCTCCCCTGGCCTAGTTCTTCCTCTTATGAGGAACAGTGAGTGGCACTAGTGTTAAATCAGCTGCCCAAAGCTGAGCTGCCTCCTTCACGCCTCACACTCCATCCCACATCCAGCACACAGTGAGATTCATATCGATGTTTGCTATTATTATCTGATCAATCACCAAGCCCCATGGGTTCTGTTCCCTCAGGGACTCTGTAATCATCCTCTTATCCCTAATTCTGCTACACAAATCAAGCTGGTAACTTCTCAGCCTGGAATCACTACAATAGCTCTTTGTCCCGCTACGCTGAGTCCCTCCAATTCATTCTCGACAGAGCAGACAAAGCAATATTTCTAAATATAATTCTGAAAATCTCACCCTTCTCTTTAAGCCCTTCAATGGCTCCCTGGTTTCATTAAGACAAAGCCTAAAGGCATGTGAAGTTAAGGCACTTCATTGCATCTGGTTCTCAGCGATATCCGCAAGTTTCATCTCAACATGCTCTGACCCCAAGCTCAGTGCTCCAGGCAAAATGGATCTTAGCCTCATGAATTCGCCCAGCTCTGCTCTGCCCTAGGGTTCTGCAGACCACTACTACTGGTGGCCACAGTCTATACTGCCCATCATACCACTACTACTGGCGCCCACAGTCTATACTGCCCATCTCCAGTCTACTTTTCCTCCTCTCTATGCTGCTCCCTTCTATCCTGCTAGACTCAGCTCAGAACATCATCTTTGAGGAATCAATCCTTTCCACATTCTACAAGAGTGGGTTTGATGGTCTTCCTTCCTATGTGCCCCATGTAACAATTGTGTAATCTCTGTAATCTAAAACAGCACATTATCACCATCAGTGATCACCTGTGTACTCATCTGTGCATGCCAGGGCCAGCTGGGAAACTCTCATTTATTCATCTTTGTTTCAACCATGCCTGATGGTAAATACTCAGTAAATTATTATCCACTAAATGAAGTGAATATATGGCAACAGGCTTTCTTTCGACATACCATCCGTTAATAGACATATACTTCAATCTGATAGATAGCAGTCCCCACTTACCCACTATTTTTGCTTTTCATGGTTTCATTTACCAGCAGTCAACTGAGGTCCAAAAATATTAAGTGGAAAATTCCAGAAATAAACAGTCCATCTTGCCCAGGATGTGAATCATCCCTTTGTCCAGTATACCTAGGCTGTGGACGCTATCCCCAAAACCACCCTCCCTCTACCCCGTTAGTTCCTTCGTAGCTGTCACAGTGATCAGATCGAATGTTGTATTATCACTGTGCCTGTGTTCACATCACTTTTATTTTACTTAGTAATGGCCCCAAAGAACAAGGGTAGTCATGCTGGCAATTCAGATATGCCAAAGAGAAGCCGTAAAGAGCTTCAAGTAAAACGATTAAAGTTCCCTGCTGAATAAAAAAAAAATATGACATACTGTAGTTGCTAAGATCTATGAGAAGAATAAATCTACTGTGAAATTGGGAAGAAGGAAAAGAAAATTGTGCTGGTTTTGCTGTTGCACCTCAAACTTTATTACAGGTATGTATGCATAGAAGAAGGCTTAGTATATATGGGGGTTGGTACTATTCAGTTTCAGGGCTCCACTGGGGGTCTTGGAATATACACCTCAAGGATAAGAGTAGACTACAGCAAAAAATGTTATTTTAATTTATAAAGGAAAGAGGCTTAATGGACTCACAGTTCCACATGGCTGGGGAGGCCTCACAATCATGACAGAAGGCAAAGAAGAAGCAAAGGCACATCTTACATGACAGCAGTCAAGAGACAGGAAATGCTACTGGCATTCTCATTTCAGGAGTCAAGCTGCCTGTCTGCGGGACAGTCTAATCACACAATTTGTCCAGATTCCCAGGTACCAAAGATGACCAATTTGTCGGCTGAATTGTTTCTCCTCAAAATTCACATGTTGAAACTCTAACGTCCAGTACCTTAGAATGTTACTGTGTTTAGAGAATACCTAGAAGTATTTTTTGTGGGCTTTTAAAGAAGTTACTAAGTTAAAATGAGGCTGCTTTGGTGGGCCCTAATCCAGTCTGACTGGTATCCTAAGAGAAGGACATTTGGACACACAGGAGACACACCAGGGATGTGGTCACAAAGGAAAGGACACAGTGAGAAGGTGTGTCCTATGCAAGCCAAGGAGAGAGCCCTCCAAAGAAGCCAGACCTGCTGGCACTTTCACCTTGAACTTCTAGCCTGCCAATGGGTGAGAAAATAAACTTCTTTTGTCTCAGGCATTCAGGTTGTGGTGCTTTGTTATGGCAGCCCAAACAAAATAATACAACCAATGATGGCCACCATTAGTTACACAGCGTCTACTTTCCCAGAATGTGCCTTGTGTGTGTATATATGTTTTTATATCACACACACGTATACCTCACCCAGTGTCTTCCCATCTTGGTCAACTGCAACACACTCTTGCATGTTCAGCTCAGGCTGAAATCTACCAAGTCATCCTTGTCTCCTCTTTCTCTTCTTAATCAATTAGCAAACCATGCTGCACCTACCTTCAAAGTATGTCCAGATTCCAACTAGGTTCTTCTAACCACCTCCACTGTGAGAAATAAAAATAAAATCCTAAGCCCCCAAGTAACTCAACAGACCCATCTTGGCCAAGAGAGCCCCAGAGAAACCTTGGAAGCTGAATTCAGGGGCATAAAAGGATAAAAGATAGGATACCCGTTTATACTCCTTCTGTTGATGTGAACAGCTCCTAATAGCCATTAGGCTTTCTTTCCTAAGGGCTAAACAGCAACCAGCCCTTTCAAAAGCCTCCCAGCTGATTTACTAGGTACAGACTAAAGACAAGATGAGATTAATCATTTCTTCACCTCTCCCAGAGACATCTGCTTCCTCTATTCCCTTTTTCTTCAAATAGTCATCTTATCTTAATGTAAAACATAGATTTACTGGGCACTAACTAGAGTCTCACAAATGTCTTACTACCACCTCAGCTTATACACACACACACACACACACACACACACACACAAAACCTCCTGAGAGCTTGTTTGGGGAAGAAAACAAAACAGCCACAGATGCTTCTGTGACTTAAGTTTTTCCCAGGTGCACCTTTAGGCTGGCTCAGTAAGCCTAGATACTTGGTGACAAGCCTCAATCACTCATTTTGGTTGTCACTTATTAACACCTTGGTCCAGCCAGTCTCACCTGCTGCCTGGTGACTCTCATGGCTGCCTAATAGTCTCTGGGCTTTTATCCTGTCTCCCCAAGTCTGTTCTCAACACAACTTCCAAAAACAAACCTTTTAAAACTGAGTCTTCTCATCTCATTGAGGGTAAAAGCTAAATCCTCACAGTGGTCTACCAGGATCACATGACGTGCCCCTCCCCTACTTCTCAGACCTCATCTCCTCCTCTCCTCTTCCTCACTGGCTCTGCACAGGCACAGTGGCCTCTCACGCATTCCTGCCCAGAGTTTGCACACCAGCTGTTCCTTCCGTCTGGAAACTCTCCTCCTCCAGGTATAGGCATGGCTGGATACCTCATTATCTTCAAGTTTCTGCTCTGATGTTACCTTCTCAACAAAACCTACACTGACTGTCTTACTTAAGATTGTATTATCCTCTCCTGAAGCCCGAAGCCCCCTTTAAATGCCTTGATTTTTCCTCTAAAGGGAATCCCCTTTTCTCAGCTATGTAGTTTGCTTACATAGGCAGGTTTTGTCTGAGTTTTCCCTCTTGGCTCCCCAGTGCCTGGCACACAGTAGCTGCCCAATAATAGGTGAAGAAATGGCAAACAAAAAGGCTACCTACTCCTTCATTGCTTGTGTGAATGGATAGCAGGATTTACTACTTATCCTATTAGGAAGCCAAGTGAAACAGAAATCCTTTAGTCATTATTTTTGGGGAAGAAAGTTAACCTATATTCAGATGCCAACTGATGCTTTTATACAATGCTTCCCTTCTGAAGAACTGCCTCAATTTTTTTCTCAAGCAACAGCTCTAAAGAGCTTAAATCTTATACCTGAGAGCTTCTGCTTTAACATTTATTCACGTTCTGCCCCAGAGACTCATCTGTCATGTTAATATCCTGAAACACAGCATTGCTTTTAAAAGACAAACAATTTCACTCCAACCAACACCCAAAGGAGAACATTTCACCTCCCAATAGCAGCTATAATGTCTGGAAACAAAAGGGTGCCTTTCTCTTGCTGCTGCTCATGCTTAGTCAAACCAGCTCCAGATTCAAAGAGCACAGGATGCTCAATGTCCATGACAGGGAGGTTCCAGGACCCAGCCCACGTGTCAACACCATGGTGGAGTCTGCACCTACTGCAAAGGGTGAGACACATGAGCTCTGGGCCCGATAAACTAGAATCTAGTAGCAATTAATGTGATGGATGGAAAGTCAATAAGAAGAATGGCTAAGATTCCGGAGAAGAAAAATGTCACGCTTTGAAAGACTCAACTGTTGATAAACTCCAACAGCCAAAAAGCCACCCCTCTAACAAACTCACCCGCACCTTCAGCTAAGTTGCTTGGTACACATCGGTTATTTACGGTATTTCTCCATACAGAAGGATCTTTCCAACTGAAGACTGAGATATCCTTCCCATGCCATGCACCTTCTAATAGGGTATCTAATTAGAAAAAGGCTGTAGGTATCATGAAATCATTGAGCTCTCTAGTCCAAGGCGGCTTGGGGGTTTAGAATGGAAACACCAGAGCCCAAAGAATGGACTGAGAATGAAAATTCTTATTTCAAAATATACTTAAAAATGTGAAGGGATATTGATATTAACCTTAGATCCAAAATTATTCGTATCACATACCTTCCAAGAGATACCTTCTCACCACACATACTATATGCACGCAAAATAATACTGTGAGGATTTACAGTATGGCTGCTGATAATCATAATATTGGCACAGGGGGCTGGATGTGATGGCTTATGCCTGTAATCCCAGCACTTTGGGAGGACAAAGTGGGTGGATCACCTGAGGTAAGGAGTTCAAGATCAGCCTGGCCAACCTAGTAAAACTCCATCTCTACTAAAAATACAAAAATTAGCTGTGCATGGTGGTGTGCATCTATAATTCCAGGTACTCGGGAAGCTAAGGCAGGGGAATCACTTAAACCAGGGAGGCAGAGTTTGCAGTGAGCCAAGCTCATGCCACTGCACTCCAGGCTGAGCAAGAGAGTTAGACTCCGTCTCAAAATATATTTATTAGTATAGGGTTAGGTCAGAATTCTAACTTTGTGAAGACAGTTTCTTCACTGAACAATGTTTAATTCTGTAATTTTGTTCATATCAAACAAAGTTTTGGAAATGATTCTGGAAAGAGAAATGAACCCGTGCCTATTTAATGGTATCTCAGAGAAAATCAACTGCTATTCAGAAGGGTATGAAGAGCCAGGGAAGGAGTGTAAAAAATTTCTGTGACTATAAAAACGCTCTCCCCAAATTTCTACCAACAAATTACAAAAGTAGTAATAATTACTAACATTCATTGTGCCGGGCACTGCTAAAATGACATCATGTGTAAAAACCCAACCATTTCAAAATATGCTAAAAAAAAAACATAAAGGGATATCGATATTTACTTCAGATCTGACAAGGTAGCTATTAATAATGTCAGTGTTACAGAGAAAGAAACTCAGGAGAAGAGAAGCTAAGCACCCTGTACACCTGACACGATCAGTTAAACAGTGAAGAGAAGACAACAGCATCAGGATGGGATTGTCTCATCAATGTTCCCTGCTCATGAGTCACAGTAGAAACCAAGGGTTTTCATTTTAAATGAACTCAGGAGCCTTGAAAATTAATAATACAGTTATGATTATGTGCAATAAGTCCAAGAAGGAACAATGGCCCCCGTTTGAAGGGCAGAAGATGAATCTCCTACAGGTAGACAACGGAGATGAGAGATGGGGAGACCAGGGCACCTAGGAAGGGTTGATTGCAAAGAGTACAGTGTGATTTGTAGTGGGATGCAGGGTGTCCCTAGAAGAGAGAGAAGATGGAAAGTGAATCTAGTGAGAAAATCAGTATGATTAGTACAACAGAAACACCAAACCTACAAATAAATTTCCCTTCTATTTTAAAGAGTTAAATCAAAATAAAGATAGGGAAGAATGAAATTCTCATAGGAAATCATTATCCGATGTTTATTAACTATCAGTTATGGTGGTTATTGTTATATGGTTAGACTTTAAATTCTTAGTCCCCCTCTCAAAAGAAAAATCAAACAAAAATGTACTCATCACTCTGCAGAACCATCCTTTCCTCTCGTCTCTAAGGAAGCATTTTCCGTCCTCCCTCTGAGGCCAATCCCTCAACCTGTGCTCTTCTTCCTACCCCCTCTGTGAGTTCATTTATTCATTCAACAAACATTTAATCAATGCTTACATACCAGGCAACCTACTTAATATTAGGGCTACAAAGTGGCATAAGAAATGGTCCCTCATCTCAGTCTAGGGGGAGACACTGATAAATTAATCAGAGGACACAAATGGTATGAAAATAGAGCCTAAGTAATCTTTGCACCATCGAGGGTCCGGTATTGGATTTTCACTGAGTGTCTTGACAAGGACATCTTTCCTTAGCCCTCTTAAACATAGTGGAGTGTCTCCAATTTTAAATTAAAATCAAAAATCTCTCCTTCGACTTTTTTGTTAGGAAGCCAAGTTGAGCTGATATCATATCAGCTGGGATGATCCATTTACACACATTTTCTAGCCCTGTGTGTTCTAAGCAAAGTCTCCTACACTTTGAATGGCACTGACAGAAACAAAATTCTGCTTCAAGCTCAGAAAATGACCAGTTGCCTCCATGGACTAATTACCACATGGGCCAGCTGCTTTCCCAGACCATCTGTTCTCTTGATGGCCCCAAATATTTCTAACTCTGGAGTTTGAGGATAAGAGCCAGCAACATTCAGAAGCCAATCCTGATCAATAGCCCTGCTCTTCCTCTGACTTCCCAGCTCATCTTTAAATAGCACATGGAACACCACTAATTTAGGCATTCTAAATATACAGCACATAATACAGACCAAGCTACAGATGGAAGGCTGCACATGAGAAGCTGCTGCTGCGACTCACACTGGTTTTCACAGACCGACTGCAAAACAGTATTTTGGGAAAGAAAGGAAAAGAGAGAAACATGCTTTTAAAAAAGGCACTTTTGACAGTAGGGTCTTTCTTCAAGGGAAGAAAGAAGAGGTGTTTTGTCCTCTTTCCTCTTGTCCCTGAAAACTCCTATTCATTTCCTAGGAGTATAGGGAATGGGATAAAAAAAAGCACCCTAAGATGCTGAAAGGGACTCTGACGGAGAACACCAGAGCCTGTAGTTCCATTAAACTGTTGCTTAGTGGCCAGGAACATGCGAAGCCACCTTTTCTGCAGAGCTAACTGGTAAACCCACACCAGCTTAGCACTCTAGGATGATTGGTTCTCTCCAGCTTGGACACCTGTAGTCTCCATCACAATGCAGGAGAAACAGAGCCCAAGACACAAGAGGCTTTGCTCAAACTTCTTCCACAGGTCGGATCGCCTCCTTCCCAAAAACCACCTCACCTTTACAGGCTGCCTGCTCTAGTCTTAGTATTCAGGGTAAAGACCGTTTGAGACCTACAAGCAACCTTTAGTTTTATTTTTCTCTTATGGATTTTCCAGGTAATTCCCAGGCAGCAGGAAGGAAGTCCCCTAAAACTACCACCTCGAATCCTGTGTCTGTTTCAAATACCCTATTTTGTCACTTTTAGAGAGTGAAACACTAATTTTTTAGTCATGTCAACATGATTTAAGCATTGCTATATCTCACTACAAAGTGTAACAGCAACAGAATTTCCAAGTAAAATATGTGGAAAACACAGCATCACTCATAATTCTACCACTTAGGAAAAAAAACTATTAACGCTTTGATATAGCATTTCCGTCCCCTCAATCTTTGTTTACATAGCTGGATATAAACTTTTAATTACTTTCACAATTAAAATGATAGTTTTTCTCATAGTAACACTTTCACCTATGTTAATATTTACTGAATAAATGATTTTTGTTTACTGTAAAATATTCCACTATACCAATACTGCATAATTTAACCAGTCTCCTGTTAGACATCTAAATTGCTTCTCATTTTTCATTACTATACTTTATGATACAAATATTCATGGACATTTCTGAGACTCAGCTGTCAGAAAGGATAATGCTGGAAAAAGGTATGAATATTTTGAGGGTTGATACAAATTATTTTCAGAATGGTTGAAATAGTTTATGCTCCTAATACTAAATTTTCATTTCACCTGCCCCTAACAATATTTTGTGTCATCGTTTACAAAACTGTGAACATTTAATATTTTACTTTCATTTTAAATTTTCTCTATTAGGTAACAAAAAAACCAGTAGTTTTTTATTTATATATCAGATATCTCTATATCTTTCATGATCTGTTTATCTTTTGCCAATGATGTTTGTTTGCTTGGGTTTAAGTTTCAGCAAGAATTTATGTTACGCTTACATGCATCTTGAAGCAAATAAAGCTAAGTTTTTTCACCTTTCACTCTCAGCATTTCATATGGGTTTCAAAGTTGTACAATAATCTGCAAAGGACATGACTGATTTCTAATAAATTTGGTACATAATTCGAAGGTACTAAGACATACATTTACATTCCATACACTTTACATGAGTCCACAGAATTAGTAATTTTTCATGAATTCCAGTGCAATTTAGGACAGGGATGGAGGTTACAGAGATTAATGATTTCATTAAACATGGATGGAAGGCCAAAGTACCCTGTGTGCTATTAATAAGCTCTATTTATTGACCATAAACATATTCATAACTTACATAGGTTCAGCCATGAACTTGAAAATGAAAAATGTGTTTACACTGTAGCTTATGGGAACATTGGTAACTAATAAGAATCCTTTGGAAAATGTCTAGAAATTGACAGGATTTAAGGAACAAAATGGTAACTATATGAGAGAAGGGTCAAGAGCACATAGCCCTCATGGTGAGATCAACCAGCATACCGCCGGGCTATGCCTGAGATGTAGCAGACATTTAGTAAATGTTTGTTGAATAATTATTCTAGGGTGGTAAATTTCATCTACTTCTCTTGGTCTCCTGATTCAGATGGCATTTTCTGCCTTTTTACTAATGTCTAGTATGAACTTCAAACCTCAACGCATGTCCTCTTCAACTCTGTGCCATCTACCCTGCTGGAGCCAGCCTGCCAACCTGGGCCAAGTCTCCCATGTGTCATGTCCAATGCCACAGTTTGACTTACATTTTTCCCTAAAGACTTTCATGATAAGGGGATGTTCCATTCAACACCAGCTGGAAGCCCAGCTACGTTCTGGTCTTGCTGGTCCATGCCACTGGCCCACAGCCACCAGCCTAGCAATGGTATAATGCTTCCTGTTATTAGCTTGAACGTTTAACCTCGAACTAGTGATAGCACATTTGAAAAATTATTCCCATAAATGGAAATTTATCTTTATTGTAATCTGTTGATTATGATCAGAAATAATAAGAACAGATTTTTCATAGTTTTGTCTTTTGAATTAATCTTAGAGTAAATTTAAGAGTTGGGTCTTCCTTCTTTCAGCCTGTGCCCTGCCTCCCCTGCCCAGTGCATGGCATATGTGTGTCTTTCATGTGAACGTTATGATCAAGCACTCATGTAAGTGAGAAAGAGAACTGACATCAACAAATATGACAGCTGCCTTAAATTTTTTTTTGAAAAAAATATCTTATCTGCAAATATGTTTGTAATAGCTTCTTAATTCCTTTGAAATGTCTATGGAAGAGCCCAATATACTAGATTAAAGCTAAATAATTACTCTCTCCTGTACACATTCAGCCTCCTTCCCACCTTCTATTTCACAGCAACAGCCTCCGCCTAGGAGCTCTTCAGCCACCTCAAATATATATATTTGAGCTGGAGTCTCGCTCTGTTGCTCAGGCTGGAATCCAGTGGTGCGATCCCAGCTCACCGCAACCTCCCTCTCCTGGGTTCAAGCGATTCTCCTGCCTCGGCCTCCTGTGTAGCTGGGACTACAGGCACACAGCACCATCCTTGGCTAATTTTTTGTATTTTTTAGTAGAGATGGGGCTTCACCGTGTTGCCCAGGCTGATCTCCAACTCCTGAGCTCAGGCGATCTGCCTGCCTTGGCCTCCCAAAGTGCTAGGATTACAGGCCTGAGCCACTGCACCCAGACCCACCTCAACTATTTTTAAAGCCTTTTCATTAGTCTCCCAGTTTGCACATTTTTTTTTCTTTTTATTGAGGACAGAGACTGTGTTATTTACTATTTATTAAGATAAAATTCACATGCCACACAATTTATCCCTTTAAAACAGACAAGCTAATTTTTTTATGTGTTCACAGGTTTGTGCAACAATCACCACAATCTAATTTTAAAGATTGTTGCATCTTCCCCAAAAGGAATTGTACATATCCCACAGTCATTCTCCATCTCCACTAACCCCTCCAACCCCTATAACCCTAGGCAAACAATAATCTGTCTCTGCCAGTTTGCCTATGCTGGACATTTCATAGAAATGGAATTAGAGGACTTTCAGTCTTTTACATCTGGTTTTTAACTTGGTGTAATGTTTTCAATGACCCTCTATGCCAAAGCATGGATCAGTAATTCATTTCTATGGCCAGATAATCTTCTACTGTATGCAATCCACATTCTGCTTATCTATCCATCCACTGATGAACACTTGAGTTGTTTCCATTTTTTGGCTATTATGAACAAGGCTACTATGATCATTCAGATATGAGTTTTTAAGTGAATGTGTGTTTTCACTTCTCATCTGTGTGTGTGTGTGTGTGTGTGTGGCATATATATACACACATACATACGTATGCACGCACACACACATCTAGAAGTGGAATTGCAGGGTCATCTGGTTACTCTGTGTTTAACAGTTCGAGGAACTGCCAAACTGTTTTCCAAACCTGCCTCCAATCTAGCCCTCTATCCTGCTATCAGAGTGACCCAGCTAGAAAGAAAATCTAACCACGACATTGAAAATGGTCAACAGACCAATGGATAACCTAAACATAGCTAGTTTATAAAATGCATGGTCATCTTGACCCTGCATCATTCTTCAGGGTTGTCACCTGGCCGTGCTTTCTCCTTCTACCTGAACCTATTATGCTCCTCCTTAATGTTGCAGCACTATCTGGTTATTTGTGGATCTCCAGATCTACCAGCTTGTACACACCTCCATGTTCTCCCCATGTTAGTTATTCCTGCTCCTAAAACACTCCCCTCCTCCAAAACACACACACATCCTTGGCCTGTGGTAATTCTTATTCATCTTTCAAAACATGCTTAAGTGTAGCCTTTCCTGTGATGCCCTTCCTGATCATCCCACCCCATGGCCAATTCTCTCTGTCCTGTACACTTGTTTAATGTATGACCCTGTGCTGTCATTACCTGTATACATGGGTGCCCCTCCCTTTGGTCTCTGGGGCTTGTGATGGGCAGGGACTCTATTATCTAACTCTGTTCATCTCCAGCACCGAGAATGCCTAAGGTATGTCCCATGAATACAGATCACTAAATATCCAAGTCTTTAAAAATCTCAAACCATAAATCTCACTGTGTCCCATCACACATCTAGCCCTACATTTAACAAACCAGAAAGTTTCAAGTTGCACTTAACCTAATTACCTCCTTCTGCAATTTAATATCCTCAGGCTCTGTCCTTTACAATCAGTTCTTTACAATCAGTACCCTCCCTACAGAAGAAACCTTCAGATGAAGTCACCTCTGAGAGCGGCATTTTCCACAGCATTGAGAAACTAGATGGAATACTCTAAGGTTGGAAAGGTCCATTTCTTCCCTTCACCCTATGATCATAGTAAAGACAGGAAATGGGCGGGGGGACAGCAGAAGGGCTGGGTAAAATTTGGGCAGGCATTTCTATGATGGAGCCCCTCTTGTTGCATTTAACCCTCCCCGACCTCAGCTCCTACATGAGATGTAATGGGAATAAAGTCATTTGGGGAAAGGCTAAGCAGATATATTCACTCTGAAGAACAACAAGTCCAAATCTCTCCACTGATGTTGACTTCTGATAAGCAACCTTAATGGAAACAGATGGAGAGGAAGGAAGGATGCTTCCTAGACCCTGTCTCTTGCTTGCAATCAAAATAACCTAATTAGCACCATCCACATGCTCCCTTTCTCTAGGTAAATCAGAGATTCTGACTTAGGGTGCAGAGAAATATTGGCGGCTGCTGACGGTGACATTTACATTATGGGGAAATACAGGGAGGCTATTTACAAATGGGTCACGTTCCAACGTTCATTTTTAAGTCACTCAGAAAACACAGAAACAATATTGTCTCTTGTGGTGAAATTCTCAGACCAGCCCATAAAAACCTCTCTAACCCATTGTGTGCACATAGGACAGCATTTATAGTGCCATACACATCGACCCAGGGATATAATCGTGAAATCCATTCACAGTTAAAACACTGAAAGTCAGAATGACATCACACAGGGATTAATGAAAGAGGGACTGTCCCTCCCCAAAGGACAGGCAGGAGGCTGCCAGAAGGGAGCCCTATGTCATTATTGATGGGTCCTAAGGGAGTAAGCTGCACATGGCAGGGATAGGTGCAGAAAAAAGCAGCAGAAGCAACAGGCAGAGAAAGTCCGCCAGAGAAAGGAACATGTCAGGATTCAGAAGAGAATGCCTAGCCTCCTCGGGGTTTAAAGTCTTGGCTTTATTTCTGAACCAAGGGTTTGTGTGGGGTGATGATAAAGAGAGCAGCAGGGAACACTTCAGCCAGGGCTGGGTCTCTAGGCCTGCAGGAGGAAGGGAAACAGGGAAAAGGCAGACAGTTCTGGTGGAAACAAGATACTACCTTTGCCTCTCCGACCAATGCCCATTTTAACTCCCCTACTCCAGCTAACGTAGGACTTGTGTCAACACTGGAATGAGGTAAAAGGGGTTCTAGGTTGACTAAGGGGAAAGGAAGAAGGGACTGAAAATAATGACCCTGTATTCTGGCAATGAGAAAGAAGGGGTTGATTCAACACCACCAATGTGGAGCAGTATGCTTGTTAATTACAAATTTCTACTATAAGAATAGCTTTTTTTAAGATAATACGGCATTTGAGAGAAGAGATCCAAAGTCCTAACACGTATGACATTAAATCTCAAAGAATATCAATCAGATACAAGATAGGGTTTTAAAAATCAATGCCATTTCTTTAGTTCATCACCATCAAACACAGATCAGACCATGGGATCTGAGGCTTTCATTCAAAAGTAAATCTTCTAATAATGGACTTCCAGATTTGGGGTGTTACCAAAACACTCCCAATCATGAGTAAAAACAATGCATTTCAGTGCTTTTAAACTGTCGGATTTTGCATGATGGTTGGGGCTAGGCTGTAAGGTTGTGGGAAGACATTATTGATTTGTAGAGCAGTGTAAGTAGACAAAGTAATCAATAGGTTTTAAAGTACGATTTTATAAAGGAGTTTCAGACTTCTGTTTCTGCTCCACGATATAATGAGCTGAAAGAAGCATCCCTTACCACAAAAACAAAAAAACAAAACAAAAAAAAACAGATAACCTTCAAATTCAAGACTTTTTTGTAACTTAGTGGAGAGCTGAAGTCACAGAGCAAACAGCGTGCCTCAAAATCTGAGGAGTCACAGGTGCCGGCACAGAGAAAGGAGTTATGAGCCCTCACTTAGTGGGGCAAATGCACTCTGCTACTGGTAAAAAGAAATCAATGAAATGAGCAAGGCTCAGAGCAGATGAGTAGGGCAGTGAAACCCTTTGTGGTTCCAAAAACCGGAGCTTCCTTTTGCAAGCTTTTCCTCCAGGAACCCCATTGGGTGTTCATAAAAAAGGTCAGAAAGAACCTTAGAACACCAGCCATGTCGTGCAGCCACCAAGAGAGGAAGGGCAAAACATTCCTCCTGGACCCTCCCCTCCTGCCTTCCCTCAATGGAGCAAAAACATTATTGGTGGGGAAATAGCAACAGATATTCTCACCTTAGGGAACTGGTGAAAACTCAGTGCAGCTGAGGAAGGCAGAGGTAGGATAAGAAAATACCCTAAGACCCAGTGACACTGTACCTGCCTAAGACTGAAATTTTATCAGAAAAATCAGAGACAACCCCACTTCCCTCCTGCCCTGCACAGGCAGCTAAGCTGCTAAGCTGTGAATAACAAGAAACAGCAGAATATTGCTAAGAGTGGGATGGGAAAGAAGTAGAGACCTTCTCTGAAATACAGAGCAGTAAAACCTCAATTGCATGGCTGAACACGCAGTCCTCAGGCAAAACAACCTCCATCCTAAACACAAGGAATCTCGAAAGAGATTTGAAGTCTGTGGTAACTATAGCAACAACAAACCTCAAACCCAGACCAACTCCTGACCACTCATCCCCTACCTCCCCGGACCACATCAAGACACAAAGCAATCATCAGAACCAGACTCAGATATGATACGGATGCTGGAGCTATCTGATGGAGAATTTAAAATAACTGTGAATAATATGTTAAAGGTTCTAATAGAAAAGTGGACAAGTTTATGGGTCACTTCTGCATAGAGATGGAAATGGTAAGAGTCACATGGAAATGCTAGAAATGAAAAATACAGTAAAAGCAACTATAAAAATTTTTAAATTGGGCTGGGCATGGTGGTTTATGCCTATAATCCCAACACTTTGGGAAGCTCAGGCAGGCAGATCACTTAAAGTCAGGACTTTGAGACAAGCCTTGCCAACATGGTGAAACACTGTCTCCGATAAAAATACAAAGATTAGCCAGGCATGGTGGCAAACATCTGTACTCCAGAGGCTGACTCAGGAGAATCACTTGAACCTGGGAGGCAGAGGTTACAGTGAGCCGAGATCATACCATTGCACTCCAGCTTGAGCGAAAACCTTTCAATGGGCTCATTAGCAGACGTGTCTCTGCTAAGGAAACAACAGTTAACTTAAGGTGAGTCAATTAAAATTACCCAACTTAAACATAAAGAGAAAAAAGGTGCAAAGAAACAGAACACCCAAAAGCTATGAGACAATGTTAAGCAGTAAGATACAAACATAGCTGGAAATCCAAAAGAAGAGAAACGGAACATGGTGAAGAAATTTTTGAAGAAATACTAGCTCAGAATTTCCCCACATGAATGAAAGACACTATACCATACATTTAAGAAACTTGGAGATTACAGATCTAAGAAATTCAGTAGGAGAAATACAAAACAAAACAAAGCCTAGGCATAATTTAGTTAATAATATTGCACCAATATTTTTTTCCTATTTTCGATTGTTGTGCCATTGATTATGTAAAATGCTGGCATTAGGAGAAACTGGATGAAAGGTATACTGGAACTTTCTGTACTATTTTTGCAACTCTTCTATAATTATAAAATTATTGTAAAATAAAAAGTCCTTAAGTGTTAGAAACTACATCAAGAATGTACTAGTGATGCTTATGACAGAAAAAGAAAATTTTCTAAAGAAACTACTCTCCACCCTCACTTATTCTCAACCTGAAAAATTTTTATAGGTTGCTCTTACCATATTTTTCATTTGTGTTCTTTAGTTTGGATTTTAAATCAGTTTTGAGGTCTATCCCAGGAACCCAGGTGCATCACTTCTATGGAAGCTATCCTCCAATCCAAACAACCAATTTACAATGGAACTATAAGATCAGACAAATGTGTCAAGAGTATTGTATTTATCTTGAATTTTATATAAACTTTTTTAATGATTTTTCTATTTATTTGAGGCACATTAAAAAAAAATTGATACAACTTGGAAATTTAGTGGCATAAGGTACATGGCCATAACTTGAGAGACATTATATAGTAAAAAGACTTTTTAAAAGGGAGATAAAAAGGAAAAAAATCTGTTTCAAATACTGCATAATTTTACCTGCCCAAACAGATAATTTACAACTATTACATCAATAGACTGCTAACATCCATAAAAAGGTAGCTTTCTTACTAAAATGCAAGAATTTAGTAGATTGGTATCTAAACAAAATACAAAAACAAACTGGAATGAAAGCCTAGATATCACATCTAAAATTTTTTGTTTGTTTGGGTCTTTGTACTCATCTCTCCCTCCACCATATCCTGCTGGAGTTCCAGGCCCATTCTGAAGGTCCAGAAATTTCTGGCCTCCTGAACCACAGGGATCTCCCATGTTCACTGCTCCTCCGCCGCCCATTCTCATGTCTCTTTCTCTTGGATCCATCTAGCCCATTCAGCCGTAACTTTCCTCTCTTTGGGATTTTATTTGTTCTTCCATCTAACATTGATGAATCATCATCTCTACCCGTCTTCTACATCATTCCTCCTCTTGCCTCAATTGCACTTCTTTACATTTCTGCATTTCTTGATTGTGAAGTTCTTCCATACGTCTTAATTCTTTCTGTCGTCTCATCAGATCTTGGCATAAAAGGTTTGCTTGATGTTCATGACTGACGTCTCCAATTTCATTTTCCAATTTGTCTTTTGCATCCTTCATGTTTTTTTTTCAACTTGTTCCCTTTGCTGTTTTTCCATTTCATCCAAGGACTTCCATCGCTGAGAATATTCATACTCAGATGTGTCATGCTGAACAAAACGAGGAGGGGTTTCTCTCTCCATTTGATGCATTGGATTCTTCTATGCAAGTTTTTCAGGAAGACCACCCTAATAGTCTAGTTGTTCAAGTGGTTCCACAATGACTGGATGAGTTGCTGTCACCAAGAAAACACCTTCACTGCATTGTTCAAATGCCTTTTTTACTGCTCCTTTAGAAGCAAATTCAGCAATGCCTTTCCCTATAGAATCTTCCACAATCATCCACAATTACAACAACCCTTTCAATAGGACCAGACTGGCTAAAGGCTTCTTCCAACAGTTCATTGGAAACATAAGGTGAAAGATAAACAGAAAAGGCAGCAGCATGTGTGGCAAAACGAACTCTAAGTTGTCTACTTCTCATGGGCATCATCGAGTTCAGCTTTGGCAATTTCAGCCAAAGCTCTAGATTCACGCTTAATAAAAATTCTCTGCCTCTGTTGACAACTTCTCCTGGTATTCCACATTTAGCAAATAGTCTTTTGAATTCTTCCTCTGCGATATCAGCAGGTAGATTCCCAACCAACCAGAGACATCGCTGTGTATGTTTTCTCTCCAGGCTTCCTCAAGAGTCACCAGTTGGCTTTAAACCCCTCCGAGCAGATCATCATTTTTTTGCTGTGGCCCACAGGCAGGGGTTCCTGGTGGTGCTGCTGGTGCAGGCTGACTGGTGCTGGCGGCCCCTGCGGGGAGCTCCCCGCGGCATTGATGCGGGGCTTGGGGTGGCTACTAGGAGTGCTTAGGCCCAGGCCACCATCTGGCTGTGGCCCACCAGGCATTTTTGTCACCCTTGGGACTACCCAGGCCTGGGCCCTGCTTAGCCCCTGGACCCCGGAAGAAGTGGTGGGGACCCCACTACTTGGAGGGTGGGTGGTGGCACCCTGTGGGCAGCCTAGGTGAAGTGACTGCAGGCGGCAGAATCGGGTCTGGCTGGGACCCTGGCAGGGCCCCGTAGGTCGGGGAAGTGGTGGGTGGGGCCCAGGGAGAGACTAGCCGCTACTCTGGGAGCAGGGCCGAGTTGGTGAGAAACCAGCGGCTTGGAGAGTCCTGAAGCGGTGGCCGTGGCTGCTGTGGCCGTGGCTCCTGTGGCTGTGGATATGGCGGTGGCTGCTGTAGCTGCGGCTGATGTGGCGGTGCCTGATGCTGCTGGTGGTGTGGAGGTGGTAGCAGGGTCGGAGGCTTGGGGCCGCTCTGGCCCAGGCCAAGACCTGGGCGGCCTCGGTTCTGATGGAGGCCCAGGACCGGGCGGCGGGGAACGGAAATCACGGAGGCCACACCCCCGCGACTCCAGAGCAGATCCCGAGAAGGTCAAGGGGCAGTCGAGACAGAAGCGAAGATGATCAGGAAACATAGAGGCCACCTTGCTCCGCACAAAATGGCGGATGACACAGGCCTAAACTTTCCTCCCAAAAGGTTTTGAGCAATTTCAGATATACTGATTGACTGCACAGGAGTATGGGGGCTGACTGCTGAAGGAGACTTGGATCCCGTGCTCTAGGAACAAACTGCATAGAAAGGGCAATAGAAGAGTCAGGAGTCCAGGCTCCTCCACTGACCAGCAGCAGCAGGACCTCGAGGGAGCTGTATTTCTCAAAATCTTAGTTAGCTCCGCTCAAAACTGGGATAATACAAAATGCAAAGATTGCTGTGAAGGCCATGCCATTATCTAACAGAAAAAACAGCTTTTCACAACAGTGGTTGAAAACAGTAATCAGTAAAGACTGGGTAACTCTTAATGAAGAGCTCTCAGACTAGGTGGACGAAAGCATAGTGCCTGTTAAGCACAATACACTATCTTGGGAAGACTGAGAGAGGACTTCCAGTTGGAAGAATCCAAAAAGACTTCACAGGAAAACAGAATGTAAAACACTGGACACACAGAAGTTGAGAGCAGGGCTTCCTCCATGAAGGATTCTGCAGCATAGGAATATAGGGCATGCACCAGCAAGTAATTATTCAGTAGTAGGTGGCGAAGGTTAGGAAGGGGTTGTGGGAAATGAAGTTGAAAAAGTAGGTCCAGATCATGGAGTCTTCCAGTATGGCCTATACTGTGGATTTACATAAAATCCAAATTTACATAAAGTATTATATTTTTGATAATATCAAGGAAATGTAAACCCTATCTCTTTCCTTAAGGAACTGGCAAACAAACCAACCTACTCTGTAACCTTACTCAACTAGGTGTTTTGAGTTCAGTATTTTCTCCTGCCTCTTTCAACCCACATTTGCCCATACTGTTGTGATGATTCTGAAACAATCACAGTGTCGTAAGAAACATAAGATGGGGCAAAAAAAAAAAAAAAAAAAACACCTAAAAAGTAAAATAAATGCGGTGTCTGAAGAGCTGAAATAATGCTTTTCCTGCTAAAGCCTCCTGGACACATGGTCTTCCCTTAAGTTAATGAATTTGTCTTCAGCATCTTCTTCCTGTGCCTCTTTCTGCTTGTTTCCTCCAAGACTGCACACTTTTCCTTCTCTTCCTACCAAAAGTTCTTCCCAAGAAAGTTGTATACAACTCACCTCAACAAAAACCCATGATGTTTGCACGTGGTGGTTGTGTTTTGAAAAGATTTCCCTGCATCATTCCGGTACCAGAGAAGAGTATATTTGTTCAGAGCATGAAAGGTGGCACAGTGGGGGCCGAGACCTCAAGCAAGCAGCAGAGACAGCTCTCCAACCTTGGTCCTGTCACTGAGTGGGGAACCACAGAAATGTTACTTAACTGATTTGAACTTCCTAGTACACACTGACAAAGCAGAGATAATGAGAGTGTCCACCTAAATGGTGGAAGAGGGGATTAAATCTGATAGTGCTTGTGAAATGTTGCAAATAGGGCTTGATACACAGACACAAGATCAGCTGACTCAACCACAGCAATCCCCACTGACTGCGGGGATCTGAATGCTGCTGCAATTCCTTGGGCACCAGGTAACCACAGCAAATGGGAGGGGGCAAGGGTCTCTTTGGAACCCAAAAGCTCATTTCGCCTAGGAAGGAAGAATTTTTAAACTATAATGGCCCTGCAGATCCAAAGGATTCCTGAGTCTTCAAGAGCTACATTCCCCGGCGACTCTGCATCCTGCCTGCTGATCATGCTGATCTCATCCCAAACCCTATACCCGAATCCTATTCCTGAATCAATCTACTTTCTGGTACCCCAACCTCTGCTGCCCTTCTCCCTCACCGGTAAGGCCTTTCACCCTTCAAGACCTACACAGGTCCCCCACCTCTCCAACATCTTCCCTGACCAGGCAGTGGGCATCACGCCACCAATTCTGAAGCTGTCTACATCAAGGTTCAGTTTCCTCCACTGAACTCTGGATCACTGCATGAATGGAAAATACATCTTGGGGCCCCCAAATCACTAAGCTAAAAGGAAAACTCAAGCTGTGACCTGCTTAGGGCCAACCTGCCGCCCACTCTATTCAAAGTCACCCTTCTGCTCCCTGAGAAAAGTGCATATCTGATTGCCTCCATGGGAGAGGCTAATCAGAAACTCAAAAGAATACAACCATTTGTCTCTTACATACCTAAGACCTGGAAGTCCGCTCTCTTTCAGTCTTCCTGCCTTTGCTTTGAGTTGTCCTGTCTTTCCAGAGCAAACTAATGTTCATCTTACATACGGTGATTGATATCTCATATCTCCCTAAAATGTATAAAACTAAACTGTACTCTGACCACGCTGGGCACATGTCACCAGGACCTCCCAAGGCTGTGTCACAAGTGTGCATCCTCAACCATGGCAAAATCAACTTTCTAAATTAACTGAGACCTGTCTCAGAATTTGGGGTTCACAATTCAGAATTCTGTCTCCTCCCTGAGGCAGGTTACTAGGTCCTACAAGCCTGAGACCCAGCTTTCTCTTCCTTTTCTACCCTCAAGACAGCTGGGGACATTCTGTATACATGGCCAATACTCTAAACACACATGTCGATGCAGGACCAAATCCATGATCCTACGTGAGGAAGAACTGGGACTCTGGTTAAAAAACCTCCATCGTTTCCCAACAATGCCTCCTACCCAACACTGCTGAGATGGGGAGGCTGAGAAGCACTGCCTGCCACACCAATGGGGCTGCAGCATTCATATCCATGCAGCTCTTTGCCTGCCCATCTACCTGTAAGCTCCCACCAGCTTCAACTCACACAGAATACATGTCCTTCTGATTTGTGTACAACCCAGCCAGAGCCCCTCTTTCCTCTGAGCCTTTCCTGACTACTCCAACTAAACTCATATTCCTTCATCTTTGACCTCCCATAACATCACAAATTTTCCCTCATAATACATTCTTAATAGGAAACCTAAGCCAGGAAGAACAGTGCTATCTCCACTAAGCAAACAAAAAGGGCGGGATGCAGGGCTCATGCCTGTAATTTCAATGCTTTGGGATGCCAAGCTGGGAGGATCACTTCAGGCCAGGGGGTCAAGACCAGCCTGAGAAATATAGTGAAACCCCGTCACTATCAGAACTTTTAAAAAATTAGTTGGGTGTGGTGGTACACATCTGTAAGTCCAGCTGCTCCGAAGGCTGTGGTGGGGGAATCACTTGAGCCCAGGAGGTTGAGGCTGCAATGAGCCATGACTGTGCCACTGCACTCTACCCTGAGTAACAGAGTGAGATCCTGTCTCAAAAACAAACAAGCAAAACAAAATTAAAATTAAAAACCCCCAAATCCTCTGACCCACCCATCTCTTCTAGGAAGTCTGTTCTACATTCTGGGCTTCGGTAGATGCCCCTTTATTATGGTCACAAAATCTCCAAGACATATCTCTATCATGGCATTTACCATATTGTATCGTAACTGTCTTTTAAAGTAATGTGTCCAGCACCAGACTGCAGAATTCTTGAAGTAAGGACTGGGCCTGATTCAGGCCTGTATGTATGGGGCCCAACACAGTTTTCGGGACATAGTAAGTACTCACATAATGTATGCTGAATGAGTGAATGAGTGCAACCTTCTGGCCAAAAATAAATACATACATACATACATACCAACCAATCATGAACGTTTTTCCCTGGGAACTAAATTGTTTTGAATAAAGAGAATATAGTTGACAACAGCAAAGTCACCACAACGGAAGGCCAGATTTGCCAGCTTCTGCAGTTGCAGCAAAATGCTCTGTGTACAAGTTACATCTGCCTCAATTCATGGTCAACACAGCTGGTCCTCAGCAAAGGTATCAGGACTGTACTATTAGTCTCATAATTCCATATTCCTTTTTCTTAGACCCTTCCCTCCTGTTGTCTCTATCTTAGAGGTAGGAACAGCTACACAGTTTGTAGGGCCCAGTGCAAAATGAAAATGTAGGGCCCCTTATTTAAACATGATTAAGAATGTCAATTCTGAGACAGCAGAACATCTGTTCTAGCATGGAGCTCTTCTGGTTGCAGGCTGCTGATGGAAGGCCTGGGGGCTGGATTCCTACCAGTTGCCAGAAATCCAAGACTGGGCTAGTTTTCTCTCACCATCACCACAAGGAAGGATTCACTCTACAAAGAACAGCCTCAAATCATGTATTTGCATGTAAGTCTCTTATCTCTAATTTTGGAATGAAAAGCATTTTTCCTTCCTTATAGGGACTTAAAGCATCAGCACATGCATGGGGATACCCGAGAGCAGTAAAAGGATAGAGGGGCCTGGTGAGAGAGGAACCTCAGAACACACAGGCCTATTCCACACTTAAGAATAAACCACTGGGTTGATCCAGAACACAGTGAAGTGACGGTAGTGAGAAGGACCTGAGTTCTGCCATCCATGCTGCCCTGGGGACGTTGGCTGAGTTTCTAGGCCTAACTCAGGCCCTGATGTCCTTTTGCTGTCCTGCCTGTGAGTCTCCTTCCACTATACCTCAAATACAAGTGAGACCCACTACTATGCAGAATCCCCACTTTTCCTTATTTCTGCACCAAGATGTCCAATACCTCTCAAATGCCTAGAATGCACCTGAAAAGCTGTTTTATGATTTCTGTCTCAAATCACAAAGTTGCTGTCACTGAAATGGTATACTGATACAAGGGCCCATTTCCTGTCTGCTAAATTCCCCAGCCCATTGCTCACTAAGCACGTAGGACCTAAAATTCTATTTGACTCATCCAGAGAAGCTTTAGCAAAGTGGCCACAGAGCGTTCCTTAGAGGCTATTTAGTGATACACGGACAGTTGAAGTAAAACACTCACTATCCCCATGAGGTGTTTGTTGTAGAGTACAGGAGGTTGGAACTGATGATACAGCCTGCTAGTAAGTTTTTATAGCTATCTCCTCGTGTCTTTGTTTTAAAACATATCTGAGGGTGCCCTCCTAGTGCGTTTTGTGCTGCTACAACAAACTACCTGAGACTGAGTTATTTACAAAGAACAGAAATTTATTTTCTCATAGTTATGCAGGCTGGGAAGTCTAAGATCAAGGCACAGGCAGGTTCAGTTGTCTGGTAAGGGCTGTAACCTCCAGAGAAGAGGAATGCAGTGTCTTCCCAGGGTAAATGGTGTAAATGCAGAGGCTGGACATGGTGGCTCATGCCTGTAATCCCAGCACTTTGGGAGGCTTAGACGGGCAGATCACTTGAGTTAAGGAGTTTGAGACCAGCATGTCCAACATGGTGAAACCCCGTCTCTACTAAAAATACAAAAATTAGCCAGGTATAGTGGTATGTGTCTATAGTCCTACCTGCTCAGGAAGCTGAGGCAGGAGGATCCCCCAAACCTGGGAGGCAGAGTATGCAGTAAGCTGAGACAGAAACACTGCATTCCAGCCTGAGTGACAGAGTGACACTCCATCTCAAAAAAAAAAAAAAAAAAAAAAAAAGGAGTAAGGGCAAGCTACCAAATGCTACATAGAACCTCTTTTACATGGACCTTAATCCCTTATATATATGAGAGAGGAGCCCTCATGGCCTAACCATCTTTTAAAGGCCCCAACACTTAATGCTATTACATTGGCAACCCCTAAATTTTGGAGGGGACACATTCAAACCATGGCACCCTCAAAGCCTTCATGTTCATGTGGAACATAGCTTAGTTTCCTCTCATCTCAAAATCAAGCCTTTTGGCATCTGACCCACTCTTAGCACACCACTGACCCTGCAGAGACTATAGGAGGGTGAGCTACATAGGCTGGTGACAGAACAACCCTTGGACATGATAGACACAAAAGCGTCACATAGGAGTCACATTATCAGATGTTTGGATTGTGAAATAGAGTTTGGAAAGCTAAATTGTTTGATGGAATGTTATCAAACTAATGTCCAAGGGACCTATTTAAAAACAGGAAATCAGAGCCAAAGTATGTGCCACTTGGATCTCAGGATTAGTTTGTATATCCCATCCTGAAGGAATAACTAAACCACAAACATAAAGAAGGGTTTTTCTGTTTACTTGAGATAAACAGTGAGGCACAGGATTTGATCCCATCTCTACTCTCACTTCTTTTCCCAGATGGTTGTAAAAAATTAGTGCTATTACATAAGAATCCAACACAAAAATCAGTGCCAATGGAACATGTGGGGAAAGGGGAAAAAGAGACAAATATAACTTCCTCTGTGTTTTAGGGATAATAATGAAATCAATATAGACAAATTAGATATCTGTGTGATATTTTCCCCCTGCAAGCTTCACAGAACTGTAGAAAGTGACCACAGCCAGACTAGACCTTATAAGTAATGTATCTGATTCCTTCCTTTATAGAGGAGGATCCCAAAGGGGAGGGGGTTTGTCCTGCCTGGGTCATGCGGCAGACTGGATGGCAGAACATTCCTGAGAGATGGTTGCTTGGCAAAGCTATGGAGAAAAGCTTTGTATTTTGCAGGCAAGAGAGACCAGAAAGCTGGGCTGGGTAGGTTCACAGAGGACATCTACATTAAGTTTCTTCTTGACAGATTAGGAAATTGAGTCTCAAGGAGCTAAGGGTCTTGGTCAAAATCACAGCTTCCCAAGCTTGCATCATCATACCACTTCTCTCACCATTAGCTTTAAGTTTTACATAGCTATGATCATCTGCAAGCATGCCTTGGACTTTATTATTTTTAAACACAAAGAATCCCCATATTTGTCATATCACTCAGCGTTTAGAGAATCTGCTGCCTTCATTCGGAACTCTCAAAGTGTGGAGTACTCCTGTTTCTAACCAGGTTTTCCCATGGACTTTTGATAAATTCCTTCAACTTTAGATTACTGAAACCCAAAACCCCAAATCACTCTTTCTAAGGTTAAGAACCCAAAGAAGTTAAAGATATATCTCACCCTTGTAAGGTTCTATCACTTGCCATAGCTCATTACAGAAGACAAATCTCAGACCAGACCCTTCCATTCCCTTCTTTCTCCTTAACGAGGTGTAGATCAAAGAATCATGAACGAGGATTGAAAAGGTCCCCAAATGTAATTCAGTCTCATCACCTCTCTGAAGCTAGGATCATGATTTATAACCTCCTGGCCAAATGGTCACCCAGTTGATGACAGAATTCTTGTAGTGCCAGGAATTCCACTTTGTTCTGAAACATCACTATTCTCAAAGCTACTCCTTATATTGCACTTAATTCTATCACCCCTGTAGCTTCCTATGACCTGTAGAATCTTTCATAAGGCTCTGCTTCCTGTGACTATAAAAGACTGCCTCCACAAACCTGTGTTATTGATAACATTTTTTTAAATGCAATAAACTGCTTATAATAGTCAAATCTCTATATATATATATATATTTCAAGTGTTTGCTTTTATTTACTCATCAGACAAAAACAGTTAACTACACTTTCACCAAATATGGAAGATACATGTGCCTTAAAAAAGCAATGTGCTTCTCATGAAAGCAGCACTGAGCAGCTATGATGAAAGCATCTCTAAAAGAAAGTCAGCCAAGCCTCAGAGCAAATACACTCAGGGGCAAGAGGCTGGTGTCACTGCTGATTGAGAAAGGTAGGCCTTATGTATTAAACTACTCTGCAGAGAAAAGCAGACAGATTTCAAATATGAATGCAGATTGAACATCACAAGGTCACACATTCCAAACTGCAGACACTGATTTGTAATCAAGTTCTTTTGAAATTTTGAAATTGCTCTGTATGTGGGCAGCTCTATGTGGCACACCCCAGGGAAAGTGACAACCAGGATTTTTTTTTTAATGATATTTAATGATTTTCCCTGGGGGTCAGCTAGTAAAATAATACATGTGGAAATGCTTTATAAACTGTGAAGTACTATAAAATGTGATGTTGCATCATCATCATTTTATTTTGAACTCTTATTGTGTGCTTACCATGTGCTTATACTGGTTAGCTGCTGAACATTCTAGACATTTTTACTGTCTCATATAAAAGAGTTTTTTGTTTTTTTTTTTAAATTCACACCAAAGACTTCATCTTCTAAAAGATTTCTTTACCTGGCTCTAGGCATATAAAAACTGATGATACACTAAAGTTGCATAAATTTATGGTTCACATGTAAAGTCTAAAAAAGCATAAAAGAAGAAACTGCCCAAAGAACACAGGCATAAATGGCAGCAGGAAGGTTTGTGATTTGATGAAAACAAGTCAGTTTTGCCTATAGGCCCATGAGACGATGGCTGTGTAACCAAAGTAGGGAGTGGGGTGAGGTTGACACAGCTGTATTTCTGGGCAAGATGAATTATATTCTACTTGGAAAAGGGGAAAGAACTAGATGCCCTTGAAGGCACTTCTTTTCCCAAATTATTAGTTGATTTTTGAACCACAAACAATAGGTAAGTTAAGAAGATATTAACAAGCCTTCCAAGAAACTGGACAAGGCTGCTGTCTTCTAAAATTAGACACAAACACAAATTAATCCTAGGCTGTTCTATGCCCATGAAAAAAATATGAGCCATTCATCTCACTAGTTTCCATGTGCTCTGAAAATCTATCTAAATAATGTAGAGATTAAGGACATGGACTCTGGAATAAGACTTCCTGAGTTCAAATCCTGGCTCTATCACTTATTAGCTGAGTAAATTTAGATATTTACTTCATTAAACTATACCTGCATTTCCTCATCTACTAATGGGATCATTACAAGAAAAAATAATTAGTAAATGTGGCTGGCATATGTAAGTGCAATAATATGTACTTGCTCTTATTCTTTTCATGGGCTTGCTAACAGAGCCCAGTTACTAGAAGTGCCTGTGAGAACGGCTCAATAAAAATGCCCTGTCTTATTTTATTTGGGTTTCAAAGTTTTATGTTTATATATTTTTAAAATGAAAGAAGTTCTACCTTCTTCTGCCAAGGAACAATGAAACTGTCCACTCAATGACTGTGGTTTCCAAGAGAAAATAAGTGAAAACAGATGTTTCTGAAAAATGAAAAGCCATGCCGTACCTTTGGGGTAACACACATAAAACTTTCCACCAGCCATCCCAGAGCCAGCTGCCAGCCTCCTGCAGCTGGAACCTGCCTGGGTACCAGGACCCCCAAATTCCTTTTCTTCTCCTTTCCCCGCAATTCACAAAATGCTAACCTTCTATGAAATCGGAGGGTGTGTAAGGACGGTGATTGGGGCTGTTCTCTGCAGGACTGTTCAGGGTCTCCAAGGCCGATTCAATGGCTTCCACCAACTCATCCCGCTTGTCCTTCCTCACAGGCTTCTCCTCGGGGTGGCGGGTAAGGCCAGTCTCCAGCTGGTACACTTTCTGCAGAGTGAAGCTATCAAAAGGCACTGCTGCATACTCTGTGGCCAGCTTGACGCCAGTATGCACCTCTGCCTTGTCCACCTGTGAGTGCAGGAAGGCTAGGAGGTCAGCCTGGGTTTTCTCTGGAGGGCTCCTGTCTATCCCCAGGCCGGCAGCATCACTGGCTTGGTACTGCCCATTCCTGAGCTGCTCACTCCTCTCCTGCAGCTCCTCCTTGAGCTGTGCGATCTGCCGCTTCAGGCTGCTCACATAGTTGCGGTGCTGCTCCTCCCACTCCTGCAGGACGGCCTGGTACCCCTCCTTCCCCGTGGGGCTGTTGGCCCTGGGCAGTGCCAGCTGCTCCTCGTCACCTTTTGGGGTGCAGGCCAACATGTACAGGACAGAGATGGCACAGCAGAGAAGCACCAGCAAAACCACCACCCGGGAAATCCACGCAAGCAGCCCCCGGCGAACCATCGTCATTCAGGAATCAGCCATGCATCCAGAACCGGTGGCATCCCTGAAAGTCGGGGCCCCCAAGGAAGGGCTTCCTGGGCTAGATCACAGGAAGCATGCGTTTGGGGCCCCCAGAGCTGCTTGCATCCATTTCCTTCTAGAATGAGTTCTGCCACTTGGAGTTAACCACCACACAGAGCAGCTTCTCCACTTTTAAAGGATGATCTTGCAGACAGAAGCAATGACTTAAGTGAAATCTCCAAGTTTTCACCTTCATTCCCATCATAGCCTTCCGGATGTGCAGCCAACAGCAAGAGGGGACCTGGAAAGAAACACAAATGACAGCAGCACTTAATCAAGACGACGACTCCCTCATGCTCCCTACAGCAATCAATATCCAATAGATCTCCTGTGAGAGTTATGGAAAATGCCTATGATAGATGATTAACTATTGTTAAATGTGTATAAATCAGAACAAATGAACATCTACAGTCTAATGCAAATAAGCAATAAAGGACACAGAAAAAAGATTGGAAGGAAAATGGCAAAATGTGAACAATAATTCTCTCCAAATGGAAGGATTAAGAGTCATCTTTCTGCTTCTGTTTTTCTGTATCTTATAATTTCTGCACAGTGGTACACATTCTGACAGTCAAAGAGAGAAAAGCAACATGTTCATGACATTGGCGTTGCTAGCAGGGGACTACTTGGCCAGAGCCTGTGCTGTGTTTCTTTTGGTCCCTCCAAGTCTAATGTGACCCCCAGTGTTATGAGATGGGGCCTGATGGGAGGTGTTTGGATCATGGGGGTGGATCTTTCAGGCATGGCTTGGTGCCTTTCTTGCTAGAGTGAGCTGGCACTCTTGGCTCCCATGACAGCTCTTTGCTGAACAAGAGCCTGGTGCTTTCTCTCTCTCTTCCCATTCCCTCCTACTTTCACCATGTAATGCCCGCTGCCCTTCACCTTCCACCATGAGTGGAAGCAGCCTGAGGGTCTCATCAGAAGCAGATGCTGGTGCTATGCTTCCTACACAGCCTGCAGAACTGTGAGCCAGATAAACCTCTTTTCCAAGTCACCTAGCTTCAGGTACTCCTTTAGGGCATCATGAATGAACTAAGCCCGCCAAGCTGGGGTGGATGCAGCCCAGTGAGCCCACAGATGTTCACCTGTCTGCACTCACTCAGAGCAGGCCTGAAAGCGGATCAACATGGTTCCTAAGCTTTCTGATGAGGAACTGGGGATGCACCCAGAGGTTCAAGTACACAAATTATAAATGTGGACGGTAACACATCCAGAAGGGATCGGGGACAGTGGTTCCAGCTAACTTTTCAATTACGCTTGCAGACAGGAGACGGTAAGTTTATCATAGAAGGGATGAGGTTGGGAGAAGAACAGAGACCAGAATCAGAAAAATACTGTCTTCTTGCGACTCAAATCCCAGGTATATCTCTGCTCCAGTGTCTGTGGGGAATTCTGTGTCCTAATTGTTCATCAGAAATATTCACACAGGTCCTAGGGCCTTTCACACGCTGTGCTCCTCAACTCTCAATCTCGACAAATGAGAAGCCAGTCTGACTGCCCTCTCCAACTCCCCCGGGGGGGTTACCCTTCCTCCTCCTCCACCCATCATGGACATTTCCACAGCACACTCCTTTTCAGATGTTCTCCTTCCTTAATCCCTTCTCCTTGTCTTCCCCTATCCACCTTAGACAGAAAAAATAACTAAAATAATTATTAATGGAAAATAGACCAAATCGAATTTCTTGTCTAGGGACATTTTAATGAAACCTTCCTAGATGCATCTTTCTTTATCACTTCACTCACAAACAAGCTACCTGAGGGTACCATGCCTTTGCCATTTTATAAAAACTTGACATTTTAAGTAATCCTCATGATAACTAAATTATTCTTTACACAGTCTTCACCTGACTCAGAAAGCCAGATTCTGGGCCAATAATCATTGCATTTACTGGTAGTTTATGCCATTTACTGATTAGAAGAAGAGTCCAGCCCAGTCAATTTTCAAGTTCAGGACCCTTGGGAGAGAAGAGAGTGATGTTCCTCTTCAAGACAGAATGTTAACAACCTCCTTGACTTTACTTAAATATTCACTTGCTATACACTATGTCTGTACACAACAGTTCCTCTTCTATTACCCAGGAGATGTGCCTCTTAGTGATATTGCTATGCTATCAAAATAGTTTATTTCTCAACTTTTCTTAAACCTTCAACGCTTAACATTCTAATCTTTCTCTAAGCCCAAGGACTCTCTCTACTGTAATTTAAAACAACACACAGTTATTAGTGCTAAGTTTAAAGTACATGTTTAGCCCTGGAAGCCTTTTCCATCTCATGAAAATCTTGGGATTTGTATAATTACTATAATTCTGTGATTGAAGACAGCTCAGCTTTGGTGTTCAGGCACCTTGCTGTTTTTAATGAAATCTCTCAGAAAAACTCATTATATCCAAGTATTAAATTACCAGTGAAGGCATGTTATCATGCTATTCAGCCACTTTAAAGACTCTTACTTTAAATGGATTGTCATTAAAGACAAAACAAGCCAATCAAAAAACAAAAATGAAATATTCAGGACATTTTGTTGTGTTATGGAAACTTAAAATTGTTGTATTTGCATAAAAATGAAAATTATGTTGGTTAACTGAACACTGTTTAAAAATTAAATAATCTGTGATTTAAAAATTTAAAACTATTCAATATGATATTGGCTATGGGTTTCTCATAAATAGCTTTATTATTTTGAGATATGTTCCATCGATACCTAGCTTATTAAGAGTTTTTAGCATAAAGGGCTGTTGAACTTTGTCAAAGGCCTTCTCTGCCTCTATTGAGATAATCATGTGGTTTTTGTCTCTGGTTCCGTTTATGCGATGGATTACATTTATAGATTTGTGTATGTTGAACCAGTCTTGCATCCCTGGGATGAAGCCTACTTGATCGCGATAGATAAGCTTTTTGATGTGCTGTTGCATTCAGTTTGCCAGTATTTTATTGAAGATTTTTGCATCAATGTTCATCATGGATATTGGCCTGAAATTTTCTTTTGTAGTTGTATCTCTACCAGATTTTGGGATCAGGATAATGTTGGTCTCATCAAATGAGTTAGGGAGATTCCCTCTTTTTATATTGTTTGGAATAATTCCAGAAGGAATGGTACCAGCTCCTCTTTGTACATCTGGTAGAATTTGGCTGTGAGCCCATCTGAACCTGGACTTTTTTTGGTTGGTAGGCCATTAATTGCTGCCTCCACTTCAGACCTTGTTATTGGTCTATTCAGGGATTCAACTTCTTCCTGATTTAGTCCTGGAAGAGTTTAAGTGTCCAGGAATTTATCCATTTCTTCTAGATTTACTTGTTTACGTGCATAGAGTTGTTTTTAGTAATCTCTGATAGTAGTTTGTATTTCTGTGGAATCGGTGGTGATATCCCCTTTATCATTTTTATTGCATTTATTTGATTCTTTTCTTTTCTTTTAGTCTGGCTAGTGGTCTATTTTGTTCATGTTTTCAAAAAACAGCTCCTGGATTTATTGATTTTTGAAGGGTTTTTTGTGTGTGTCTCTGTCTCCCAAGGGTGCCCTCTCTCACCATTCCTATTCAACATAGTATTGGAAGTTCTAGCCAGAGCAATCAGGCAAGAAAAACAAATAAAGGGTATTCAATTAGGAAAAGAGGAAATCAGAGTCTCTCTATTTTTAGATGACATGATTGTATATTTAGAGCCCATTGTAAATCATGAACAAACTCCCAATCACAACTGCTAAAAAGAGAACCAAATACCTAGGAATACAACTAACAAAGGATGTGAAGGACCTCTTCAAGGAGAACTACAAACCACTGACTAAGGAAAAAAGAGAGGACACAGATGGAAAAACATTCCATGCTCATGGTTAGGAAGAATCAATATTGTGAAAATGGCCATAATGCCCAAAGTAGTTTATAGATTCAATGCTATCCTCATGAAACTACCATTGACCTCTTCATAGAACTGGAAAAAAACCAGCTTAAATTTCATATGGAACCAAAAAAGAGCCCTCATAGACAATACAATCCAAAGCAAAAAGAACAAAGCTGGAGGCATCATGCTACCTGACTTCACACTATACTACAAGGCTATAGTAATCAAAACAGCATGGTACTGTTTTGATATAGACCAATGGAACACAACAGAGGCCTCAGAAGTAACATCACGTATCTACCACCATCTGATCTTTGACAAACCTGATAAAAACAAGCAATGGGGAAAGGATTCCCTGTTTAATAAATGGTGTTGGGAAAACTGGCTAGCCATGTGCAGAAAGCTGAAACTGGACCCGTTCCTTACACCTTACACAAAAATTAACTCCAGATGGATTAAAGATTTACATATAAGACCTAACACCATAAAAACTCTAGAAGAAAACCTAGGCAATACCATTCAGGTCATAGGCATAGGCAAGGACTTCATGACTAAAACACCAAAAGCAATGGCAACAAAAGCCAAAATACACAAATCAGATCTAATTAAACTTAAGAGCTTCTGTACAAGAAAAGCAAGAATCATTAGAGTGAACTGGCAACCAACAGAATGGGAAAAAAGTTTTGCAAGCTACCCATCTGACAAATGGCTAATATCCAGAATCTACAAAGAACTAAAACAAATATACAAGAAAAAAATAAACAACCTCAATAAAAAAGTGGGCTAAAGATATAAACAGACACTTTTCAAAAGAAGACATTTATGTAGCCAATAAACATATGAAAAAAATGCTCATCATCACTGGTCATTAGAGAAATGCAAATCAAAACCACATTGAGATACAATCTCACACCAGTTAGAATGGCAATCATTAAGAAATCTGGAGATAGCAGATGTTGGAGAGGATGTGGAGAAATAAGAACACTTTTACACTGTTGGTAGGAATGTAAATTAGTTCAACTATTGTGGAAGATAGTGTGGCGATTCCTCAAGGATCTAGAAATAGAAATACCATTTGACTAAGCAATCCCATTACTGGGTATATACCCAAAGGATTATAAATCTATTTATTATAAAGACACATGCATACGCATGTTTATTGAGGCACTGTTTACAATAGCAAAGACTTGGACCAAACCCAAATGCACATCAAAGATAGAATGGATAAAGAAAATGTGGCACATATACACCATGGAATACTATGCAGCCATAAAAAAGGATGAATTCATGTCCTTTGCAGGGACATGGATGAAGCTGGAAACCATCATTCTCAGCACACTGACACAAGAACAGAAAACCAAACACTGCATGTTCTCACCCATAAGTGGGTATTGAACAATGAGAACACATAGACACACGGAGGGG
>CAUYLG010078807.1:0-45754 GCA_963573385.1 Cacajao melanocephalus | reverse complement strand
TAAGCTAACTGCATGCTTGTCAAATTCTTTTTTTTTTTTAATTGTAATTTAGGTTCTGGGGTACATGTGCAGATCATACAGTATTGTTGCATAGGTACATACATGGCAAGGTGGTTTGCTGCCTTCATCCCCCCATCACCTATATGAAATTCAGAAAGATGACCACGAATTGTTCTGCTCTTTCTCATTCTTTTCATCAAAGGAAATCTTCATTTTTAAAAAATGGTTTTGTTAAACTGAACTCCAGAAAAGTATCAATAAATGCTTTGACTCAGAGTGTGTGTCTCTTTTTTTAAAACTTTCTGATTATATAACTCTGAGGATTCTGTGTGGTTATTAACTCAAATGTGAATCTTTGAAAAATGGTTAAGTACAAAATTTTTTTCTCATCAAAAAGCTAAACATAGTCTTTTAGTTGTCTTAATTGTTTCACATCCATTTTTGATTACTGACAAAGTTGTTTTTTTTTAAATCATTTTTATTTTAAGTTCATTTTAATATTTTTTAAGACAAGTCTCCCCTGGCTAGTCTGTTTTCAGACTTTTTTTCCTGAAAATTTAGAATTATTTTTATAAGTTCCAAAATTTTAATGAGATTTCTTAGAATTAAGTTTAAAATTTTTGGAGAGATTTTATGCATTTTGTTAAGTGTATTCATTCAATAACATAGTAGTTCTCTATTCAGGTATTAATCTTATGCCTTTCATTGCAGATACATAATTTTCTTTATTAGAGTTTGGCACATTTCTTGAAACTGAATTCTTAGATATTGTATGTTGTGATACTTTTTTTTTTTTTTTTTTTTTTTAGATGGATTATTACTCTGTTGCCCAGGCTGGAGCACAGTGGTACAACTTGGCTTGCTGCAACCTCTGCCTCCTGGGTTCAAGCAATTCTCCCACCTTAGCCAACCAAGTAGCTGGGATTACAGGTGTGTGCCACCACACATGGCTAATTTTTGTATTTTTTGGTAGAGATGGGGTTTCATCATGTTGTCCAGGCTGGTCTCGAATTCTGAGTTAAAACTCTTGCCTAGAGAGTTGCAGTGGTTTCCTAACTGGTTGTCCACCCATCCAATCTGATTTTCTGTTGCCAGATTACAGTTCTGATAATCTGTTCCCTTTGCTAAAAATCTCTAGTAGCAGTATCTCTGTTTTTGCCTCTATAACCAAGAAAAACTTAGCTTGTCATTGAAGGTATTCTGTAATACGACATTAATCCACCTTTCTAGTTTTTTTCACTATTTTTCCAATGCCTTAGGCAAACTATTTTGTTCAGTTTCCTTTATGAAATTCCTTCTACCTTCAGTGTTCTCTCTACCATGCCTCTCTGCAGAATTCTCCCCATCCTGCAAGGTCCTTCTAAAAGGAAGCTTTCTGTATGTTTACAGCTTAATGACACAGACAGCCTTAGGTTATAGATGCTTATGTGTTGATCTCACTTTTCTACTTAATTATAAGTGCCTTGAGAGGAATTATGCTGTCAAAGGTAATCTTTTTTTTTGTCCCTGAAACACCTAGCACAGTGATAATTTAATAAGTTATTGTTACTGAATCTGCAAATAGTGAAAGAATGGTTCAGATAGGAAAGATCAGTTATCTTCAGAAAGATTTTCTTACTGTTCACAGGGAGAGCTTTAGGAAATTATCTCATGGCAACTAAAGAAGAAATGTAAAGAATCCAAGACCAAGGGCTAGAACCTTTTGTTAAAGCTAATGGTGTAATCACAGGTATCTAATCCTTTCCTTCCCAGACCTATGGAAATGCCCAAGAAAATGTGAAAATAGGGAAAACCCCTCAGAAGTTTGATAGGGAGCCATGCACTTACCAAAACTTGGAGGGATTTCTGCTGAATGTTGTGCAGGTGATATTGGATGGAAAGAAGAATAGTCAGTGCCAGCGGGAGAATCCTGCCAGGGTGAGCGCTGCTTGCTGGAGGAGCAGGCAAGGGTCATGCTCACAGCATGTGCCAGGCGTTGTGTACTCTACGTGCCTCACCACATGTAGTTTTCTTGTCAGCCTTGTGAGAGATGGAGATTATCTTCATTTTTCAAGTGAAGAAACTGAGACCTAAAAGGTCATACAGTTTGTAAGTGATGTTAGGCCAAGTAAGAGTAAGAAGAAAGACCAAAAGAAATGGCTTGGAAGGAAAAAGTGTTAATAGTGATTGTATCTGGTGGTAGATTTTCAGCAATTGGTATTTTTCTTTATATCTTTGTGACTTTTTTTTTTTACATTGAATTATCACCTTTAATGTTGATTGAACATAACTCCACGATCTTTCACTCTGCTTTAGTTCTGCTGTGGCTCTTCACTGGACCTTGGCTAAATGGATATGCTCCCTGCTACTTTCCTATTACACCCTCCTGTCCTTCCAGCTTACTTTTTAATTCCCATGCATGGTCATTTTACTTCAGTGGGACCTCTGTATGCCATTGGCTTCTCTCTACTAAAATCCTCAGACTCCTGCTGTCTTAACTCAGATTCCTCCTGTCCTGACTTCCTACCTGCTAAGTTTAGATTATCATCCAATATTTCCTCAATGTTATTTTTCCACTTTTTCTACTTTCTCAAATGTCTGACCTCTCTCTTTCCTTCTGCTTTCAGGAGTGGGCCTTGTTTCTAAACTCACAGAGAATGCGGGAGCTATCCGATAGTAACTGTACCTTCTGACTCCGTGTTCACAGAGCCTTTCTGTATACCCTGCCTTTTCTCCTCCTCCTTTTGCTTCTATTACAACAGAAGAACTTTTCCTTCCTGCCCTTCAGGGTCAGTTGTCCCACCATCCAGTGACGTTCCACCATCCCATCTCTTCCCTGCATTAGGCATTCATTGAGTATGTTTTTAATAAATATGAAATACTTTTATAAGTAGGAGAAAATTAGTAACAAAAGTTCTTTCTGGGTAAGAGTATGGGATTGAGTAATAGACTCCAGAATAATTGTTGGAGAATGTTAGCCCAGAAAATTCCTCAGCATTTAGTTTCATAATGATTCTACTCTAAATGTATTTTATATGGTATGGAAATGTTACAGTTCCTCTAAATAACAGTATTTTGTCTATTTAATTGCAATATATCTCCGTTTACATATTTTTTTCTTTACGTACTGTTTAGATCTACCTTTGACTTTCTTTGGGCAGGGGGACTGTGACTTGACTTTTTTTTTCTTTTTTCTTAGCTGGAGAATACATTCAAATCAGTTATTGCACAAATTGGACCTGGAGGAACTATCAGTCCAGAAGTAAAACATAAGATAAAATTTGTAAGTAATTTCTGTTTCTGGGAAACAATAATTGATTTATAAATATATATATCATTTGTGGTTCAGTTTCTCTGCAAGTATTAGTTTTATATTTACATCTAATCTTTTCTAATATACTACAAACTGACAATTTTTTTAGAATAAGAAAAACAAAATACATACTCCTAAAATTTTTTTGACGTCGGCCAGGTGCAGCGGCTCATGGCTGTAATCCCAGCAGTTTGGGAGGCTGAGGCAGGTGAATCACAAGGTCAGGAGTTCCAGACCAACCTGGCTAACATGATGAAACCCCGTCACTACTAAAAATACAAAAAATTAGCTGGTGTATTGGCAGGTGCCTATAATCCCAACTACTCAGGAGGCCGAGGCTGAAGAATTGTTTGAACCTCGGAGGCGGAGGTTGCAGTGCGCCGAGATCATGGCACTGTCCTCCCACCTGGGTGACAGAGTGAGACTTTCATCTTAAAAAAAAAAACTAACATAAAACTATTTAGCAAATAAGTTCTTCTGGGAGTTCTCTCTTCCTTTCCTTCTTTCCTTCATCCCCACAAATCACTGTTGACAAACAGTTCAAGATCTTTCCAAATACCAATTTAATACATGTCCATTAAATATTATTCCAGTGTGTGGTATTCCATTATGTTGATGCACTCTGTTTCATGTAGAGATCCACGATTAATTAAAGTTTTGGTGTTTTTTATCTCTGCCTTTGAAAAAAAGTGCTCCAGTTAATGTCCATGAACATTTTTTAGAAGTGGAATTGCTAGTCAGAGGTATCTTATGTTTTGATTATAAATATTACTAAATTGCCCTCTAAAATGTTTGAACAAATTTATACTTGTTGGGAATCCATGAGGCCCACATGTTGGTGCGCCAAAATGTAGGGAATCCATGAGCCCCACACATTGGGTGCCAGAACGTAGGGACCTGTGAGCCCCCACATTTGGCACCAGAATGTAGGGATCCAGCCCTGCATCACTTGTGGGTATCCTGAGTTCGGTGGCAACAAAGGAATGAGAAAAAGATTAAGAGAGAGAGTGGGACCAGGGGGCCATCACTTTATTACTTTGGCAGTGAAGGCCCCATGCTCTGATCATCCACTCTATTTATTGGTTACAATCACTTTGATCCATAGGGTAGGGGTGGAGTGATGGTGGAGTGAATCAGTGAGCTGGAACTGGTGTGTCATTCTAAGGATTGTTAACAGTGGCAGTTTGGGAGTTTCATAAAACAAGAAGATGTGGTTCTCTTTAACTTACCTATGTGCAGCTGGTGGAACTCAGGCCTTAGAAGGAGCCTACAAGTCTGCCTATGTCATAGTGCTACAAAGAGGTTTTATGTCCTTGAGCACAATGTTTATGTTAACAGAGCCAAGGTCACCCTGCACTGGAACATGAGGCATGAAGAGGCCTTCCTCCTCAGAGAGCTCCTGCAGCCTTCCGCAGTTTGTTGTTCCTTGTTTATATGTTACTCGTAACCAATTTATGTAGGCACTCTGTAAGTCCTTTCTCCTTTGCTGTTTTTCCCAACAGTACTCCCACTGACAAGTGTTACTATCCAATCATGTTGTTTTGGTTTATATCTCTTGATTTTTACGTTAAGCATCTTTTCATAAGCTTAGTGGTCACATATATTTTTTACGTGCATTGCCTGTTCATGTCGTTGCTCTTATTTGTTTTGTCCTACTAGTGAGTGAAAATTCTTTGGTGTTATGTATTGAGCCAAAGAGTTACGTACACTTAAATTATTGGTGGGACCTGTTAATCCTGATTCGAGTTATCCAGGTTCTATTACAGCTTGTACTGCCTTATATTATTCCATTTCAACTGTCATGATTTTACTACGAGAGATGCAAAAACTTTGATGCGTTTAGGCCCTGTTTTTTTGTTTATTTGTTTAGACACTTGAGCAAGTATGCAACAATTACTTGTTAAAGGACGTTCGATATGACCTTTTTTTTTTTTTTTAAGAGACAAGGTCTTACTCTGTCACCCAGGCTAGAATGCCGTGGTACAGTCATAGCTCACTGCACCACCAACTCCTGGGCTCAAGGAATCCTCTCACATCAGCCTCCCGAGTAGTGGGAACTACAGGTACATGCCACCACATCCAGCTAATTTAAAAAGTTTTATAGAGACAGGGTCTTGCTGTGTTTCCCAGGCCTGTTTTGAACTCCTGGCCTTAGACATTTCCCCACCTCAGCCTCCCAAAGCCCTGGGATTACAAGAGTAAATACAATTTTTTTTATGGTACCAAAAATTAAAGAAAAATTAGGCATTGATTTTAAAGGATTAGTTACATATCAATAGTGGATAGTCTCTAAACTAGGGAATGTCATGTAGCTTATGAGAAAGTTCATGTATGTCTCTCTTAGTTTATATGGAAGTTTGTCCTTGACATGTTGTTGGACTTTAAAAACAGGTTTTATAGAATGGCGTGTTTAGAATTGTTCTTTCATATAAAATTATGAATAACGTGTGCACACATAAAGGAGTTTCTGAAAGGATGTTTCTCTAAATAAAGTAATGGCTGCCTCTGGGTCACAGGATTTTGAAATAATTTTTACTACTTATTTTTCCAAAGCTTGAATTAGAATTCTATATAAAATGTATCTGGAAAAATTAAGAAAACAAAGATTTTTATACTTTATTGGGATAGAGTAAATCTACTTTCAGGATATTATCCTAAAAATCATTGAACAAGTGAGTAGAACTCAAGCATGAGGATAATCATTGCAATATTTGTCATGAAAAATAAGAACCAAAATAGAGAATCAAATAAATTTAGGTGTTTTTAATATTTTGAAAAATCTGTGGCCAGTAAAAATGTTTATCTGTTTTTACTGACAGGGAAAGATGTCTTTAGTATGATATTTAAAAGCTGGTTATAGAAATACTGACTTTATTTTAATATTAAATACAGATTTTTTAATGTACATATGGATAATGCTGTCTATGGATCTTTTATTTTTGCTTAACTTTATTTTCCTAAGTTTTCTATAATGTTCATTGCATTTCTTTTCTAACAATTAAAATGCTTGAAATTGTGCTATAGAATGTTTTATGTGAGCTGAAGCTAAATGTGTTGGCTTAAAGAAGTGCAGGAATTTCTGGAGAGTTGTGGCATTACAATATCATGTAATAATGGTTTCTCAACTCTGGAAATGTTCGAAATCACAGGCCCTTTTGTTATAATGTTTTTTAAAACTAGAAACTTATTTTTTTTAAAAAACAGTGTAATGTGACTAAAATTCATTTAATAATGTTACTTTTGTGTTTGTTTATATAATTTTAATATTTTGTCACTCAGCATTTCAGTTGTGTCTATATTGTATTTCACTTTTTATTTATTAGGTTGTATCTAAGTTCCCGGAGGGTTTGTTTATTTCTAAACTGCTTGGAGAGTATGAGGTAAGTGTTTTGTTTCTCTCCAACCCTGATTTTTTTATGGCTTACATTTCCTGTGAAAGATGGAAATTTTGTGGCTATTCCTTGGATTCTTCAGGTCTATGCTCTAAAACAGAAACATTTTGTTTTGCATTTTAGTATCTTTATTATGAGAGTTGAGAATATGATCTTCAACAAATACTTGATAGGAAGGATATTTTTACTACTTATTATTATTAGAATAAAGATTATCTTATTAATGTCTGACAATATTATACTAAGTGTCAGTGGGGATGCAGAGAAGCAGAATACCTCATACACTGCTTGTGGGACAAAACGCTTTTAGAGAGCATTTTTCATTATCAAGTTAAGTTGCAGGTATGCACCCTCAGGGATCAAGTAGTTCCACTTTTACATATGCACTCTAGAGAAACTCTTGCACATGTATACATGAAGACATGTAAAGAAGTGCACAGCATAGGAACAAATGAGAAACAAATGGTCATCAATAGGATAATGGGTAAATAGAGATTGACATTTATACAGTGGGACTGTATGTAGTAGTATAAAATAAATCTACAACATGGATCATTTTTAAAACCATAATGTTGAGTGCAAAAAAGTCAAGTTGCAGAATAATTCGGATAATGCCATATATCCAATTTGTAAAAAAAGAAGTCCTATATGTATGTTAGGTGTGTGCCAGGCTCTATCCGGAGCATCTTTCATATGGGCGTATGTTCATTTTGTTTTCACAACAAATAGAGGCACAGAAAAGTAACTTGAGTAAGCATTAGAAATCCAGTAATAGGTGGAGACAAGATTTGAACCTAGGCAGTCTGGCTTCAGAATCCTAACTCTTTACTATGCCATGAAAACTATAGTATATTTACAGGTTAAAAAAAATAGATATTGTAAGATAGTGTAGCATAATGGTTAAGATACAAAATTCTGTGTGCTGTCTTATAGACAATATGTTCAAGATATGTTCAATATGTCAGTTATAGAGTTTTGTGAAGTTTAAATGACTTAAAAATAAGGCACTTGGAATAGTGCCTGGCACATAAGCTCTGCTCAGATCTCTGCTGACCTTTGAACTGCACATACTTGGGGCACACATAGAGCAGCCTCTGTTCTTTTAAGGGTAAAAGAACTGAAGATATTTCAGCTGTTGCCCAACACAGGGTGGCAGATTTTGGGTTAAATTCAGCCAAACTTAAATCAAAAAACAATACTTTTCAAAGGGAGGGTAAAGGATTCCAGGGTCTCTACAATACAGCTATCATGATGCCTAGAATACAAACCAAAATTACTAGATGTAGTAAGAAGCAAGAAAATGTGACCCCTTGATAAAGAGAAGGTGATCCATGGAAACTGTCTCTGAGATGATGCAGATATAGAAGTTAGCAAAAAAGGTTTCAAAGTAACTCTTATAACTTTATTGAGGATATAAAGGAATATGTATTCAGAGTAAATGAGCAGGTAAGATATTTCAGTGCAGAAAAAGAAATTATAAAAACCAAGTGATTTTCACAACTTAAAATATCTGAAGTAAAAAGATTCACTAAGAACAAATTGGAAATGGCAGAAGAAGGCTTTAGTAAACTTCAAGATAGATCAATAGAAATTATCCAGTTTGAAGAACAGAGAAGCAAAACAGAACTTGAGAGACCTGAGATCTGTGGAATAGTACCAAATGGTCTGTTATATCTGTTGATACAATTGGAGTCCCAAGAAAGCACAGCAGAAATATATTTTAAAAAATAATGGCTCCATATTTTCCAAATCTTGTGAAAGAATTTTATAAATCTAAGAAACCCAGAAAACCCCAAACAAATAATACAGATAAAACCTTACATAGGCACATCATAGTAAAAATGCAGAAAACCAAATATAAGTAGAAAATTCTGAAAGCAGCCAGAGAAAAAATAACACACTTCATACAGGAGAATAGTAATACAAATAATGACTGACCTCTCATTAGAAGCAATGCTGGAAGACAGTGGAATGATATCTTTAATGTACTCAAAAGCACTGTTAACCCAATAGTTTATATCCAGTGATAATATCAAGAATGAAGATGAAATAGAGATTTTCAAATAATCAGAATTGCAAGCAGACTGGTTCTATAAGAATACTAAATAACATTCTTCAGGCTGAAGGAAAAATGCCAGATAGGAACTTCAGTCTTCAGGAAGGATTGAACAAAGGATGTAGTAAATATGTGGGCATATATGAAAGACTGCCTTTTTTTGATCAGTTAAAATATATGACTGTTGAAAGCAAAAATTACAGCATTAAATAACTGAGTTTATAACATGAAAATGTAATGGATATGAAAACTACTGAATAATGAGTAGAAGGGCAGTACCTGAAACTCTAGGGTTGCAAGATTCTTTTATTTGAAGTGGGACAGTAAGACTGAAAAGTTAAGGATGTACGTTGGTTTTGCTGGTGAATTCTGTAAAACATTTAAGGAATAAATTACATTAATCATACACAGATTGTTTCTTAAAATAGCAGAGAATACTCCGCAACTCATTAAGAGAGAGTCTCACTGTCACCTAGGCTGGAGTACAGTGGCATGATCTTGGGTTACTGCAGCCTTGAACTCCTGGGCTTAATTAATCCTCTTGCCTCAGCCTCCCAAGTAGCTGGAACTACAGACATGTGCCACCATATCCAGCCAGTTAAAAATTTTGTTTTAGAGGAAGGGTCTGTGTTGCCCAGGCAGGTCTTTAACTCCTGGCCTAAAGCAGTCCTTCCACCTCAGCCTCCTAAAGTGCTGGGATTACAGGCATGAGCCACCATGCCTGGCCTCCCCAGCTCATTGAATACACTGTCCTGCTACTAAAGCTTGACATAGACATTACAAAAAACCAATTAGATCATGTTTCTTATAACATGGACATAAAACTCTATTATAAAACAATAGGAAATTGAATTCAGCGTTCCCTGAACAAGAGGGGGTTTCTCCTAAGAATGCAAGGTTAGAATAACATTTCAAAAGGAATTAAGGTAATTCATCATTTTAACAGAATAAGAAGGAAGAAAAGCCATGTGATTATTTTGGTAGATGCAGAAAAAGAATTACCAAAATTTAATACCCATTCACAATTAAATTCCCCATTCTGATAAAGGGCATTTGTGAAAACCTGTTAATATACTTCTCATACTTAATGGTGAAACACTGAACAATTCCCCTTTAAAATCTAGAACAAGGCATGTATATCCAGTCATACTGCTTTTATTCAGCATTGTATTGCAAGTTCTAACCAGTGTAATAAGAAAGGGAAATAAAAGGCATGAAAACCTTTAAAAAAAAAGTAAAACTTTATGTTTAGAAAACATGGTTGTTCATGTAGAATATACTAAGGAATCCATGAAAAAGCTACTAGAACTAGTTTATTAGGTCAAAGATACAAGGTTAATATACAGAAATCAATTGTACTTTCATATGTAAGTAGTAAATCATTGGAAAATGGAATTATAAAAATTCTGTTTCTTATAACATCAGATTACTTGGAAATGAGTTTAACAAAAGAAACATAAATCATCTACACTGAAAACTAATAGCATTGTTGAGAAGTTGAAGACTAATAAATGGAGAGGTGTAAACATACACATTGGTGAGAAGACTCACTATTATTATTAATGTATAGATTCAATATAGTCCCCATCATAATTCTTGCAGGCCATTTGTAGATACTAACAAATTCATGAATTTGTCTGTCCTTACAGTGCATACATAGGAGATCCTCCCATATGCACTGAAGTAATTTTTGAGAGAGGTGCCAAAGGAGTTCAAAAGGGATAAGAAAGTATTTTCAGCTTCAGGCATGGTGGCTCAGGCCTCTGTAACCTCAGCACTTGGGGAGGCTGAGATGGAAAGATTAGTTAAAGCCAGAAGTTTGAAAAAATATTTTCAACAAGTGATGCTGGAACAACTGAATGCAAGATACAACTGAATACAAGAAAAAAGAATGAATCCCAACCACCAACCTGACACCATGTACAAAAATTATTTCAAGATGCATCATAGACCTAAATGAAAAAATTAAAACTCTAAAACTTCTAGAAGAATTAAAATATATTAACAACCTGGACAGGCGAAGGTTTCTTAGGACACAGAAACAGTAATCAGTTAAAAGAAAACTGATAATGAGACTTCATCAAAATTAGCTTTTATTTAGGAAACCCCACTTAAAATTGAATAGACCACCAACTGGGAAGAAATTTTTACAGTAATACATCTAACAAAGGACTTACATTCAGAATACGTAAAGACCAGTCTGTAGCTCTGTAATAGAAAGCCAAACAAGTCTTTTTGTAAATGGCCCAAAGGTTTGAATAGACACTTGACAAATGTAGGTGTAAGTGACTGATAAACACATGATAAACTCACATACATTTTTGGTGCAAGTATAAAATGGTACAACTACTGTGGAAAATGTTCTTACAATTTCTTATAAGTATATATTTATCCTTTGACCCAGAATTATACTCCCAGATATTTATTCAAAGTATGTGTCTCCAAAGACTTATACGATAGTATTCATACTGCTTTATCCATGGTAGCCACCCAAAACTGGAAATAACCCTACTATTCATCAGTAAGGGAATGAATGAAGAAATTGTGGTATGTTTGTACAACAAAATAGTATTCCACATTTAAAAGAAGTAAACAGCTGATACGTGAACCAGTGTGGATGAATCTGAAAAATAGGTGCTGCTGAAGTAAGTCCCACACAGCAGAATATATACCATAGAATGTCTTTTATATGAAATAATACAATAGGCAAAGCTAATGTAGGGTAGAAAAAAGTTTGTCTCTAGGAGTGACTGGGAAAGGGACAACTTTCTGGGTGTTGGAAGTGTTCTGTATCTTGAATAGGGGTTTGGGCTACCCAGTTTTGCATTTATCAGGGCTAATTGGCAAACTTAAATTGTGTGCATTTCACTGTATGTAAATTTTACCTAAAAGTGAACAGATACTGAATTCTAGTTAATGATGTGCACGCTAGCCTAGTTAAGGGTAAAGGGTACTGATGTCTACAGGTCACTTTGAAATGTGTATAAAAGATAAGATGGGTTGGTAGATGGATGGATACACAGATGACATAGCAAATACAGTGATAAGAGTTCAGTATCCAGTTCTTTCAACTTTTTCTGTGTTTGAAATTTTACATAAGACAATCTTAGGAAAAAAACAATGAAAGATAAAGATGATTCGGGAGAAAACGACAGGTATTAAACAGGCAAAGAAGGGGACAGAATAGTAAACTCTAGAATTCAAGTAAACCTTACGGAAATGGAAGATTTGAGACTATATGTTTGAAAGAGCACACTGTATATCTGACGGTATCAACTCAAAATGACCAATATCAAATTTCTAGACTTAAAGGAAAAAAAATTTTCTGGGCATTTAAACAAAAACAGCAAGTGACTTATAAAGGAAACAAAAGTTAGATTATTAGACATTTTCACAGCAATATTTTATGCTAGATGAAAAGAGAGAAACTTATTTTATATACTCAAAACATGAGCCAAAGAGTCTCTAGCTAGTAAAACTGACTTTCAGTTGCAGAGAGCTTGACAAGCTATTATCACCATGCAAGAATTCAGGAACTCTTGTTCTCATGAGCTCTTCCTGAGGAATCTACTGGAGAATGAGCATCAGAAAACCAAAATCACACTAGAGAGACATTGATAAAAGAACTAAAAGTGAATGTCATTTGTGGAACTAAGATCAAATGAGGGTAAGCAGGGAGAGAACGTAGCATTTAGTGGCAATGTACTCTGCCAATGTAGACAAAGTACAGTTACACAAAATGATGGAAGGAGAAATGGTGAGCATATGCAAAAGTATTTTGTTTTCATTACATTGATGGTAGTATTCTGAGACCACTGTTGTATAATTTGGTATAAAGCAAATAATTAGGAGAAATTCATATTGTGTATACAGTGATATCCTAGTTACATAAATTGAGCTTGGAACATCTTCTCATATCAAACCAACAAGGAAGCTATTAAAAACTGGGTTCACTGGGAGGCAGAGTTTGCAGTGAGCTGAGATCTTGCCATTGCACTCCAGGCTGGGCGACAAAGAGTGAAACTCCATCTCAAAAAAAAAAAAAAAAAGAAAAGAAAAGAAAAACAACAAATAGGTTCACATTAGAAGAGCTTAGGAATTCACTTGAAGAATTATTTCAGGCTACAATAAGGATAATAATTACAGTGTTTTGAAGCCCATCAAATCTATTTAATTCTGTGAGTTTATATGATACTAAGAACACTAATGACTCAACATAGAGGATGATGGAACTAATTCACTTTCTTTAAAAAAATGGTAACTAAGAGAGCCAGTCAGTTAATCTTGGCTTTCCTAAATGAGTTGCTATTGCTGGATAAGCAAAGAGCAGATGAGAGGAAGCATACATCTATAGAGTGGGCCAAATGAAAAGGAATTGACAGAATGCTGCTGTGAAAACCCTCAAAGTAATGGATCTAGGAATTGACTAATAATGGCTCCTAACAACACCAAAAAAAGAGACAACCAGATGTTACCTGGCCCTCTTTAGAACACAGCATCACTTACAGTATTGTCAAATAGATCAAACGTGAATCTCATCAAGCCTGTGGGGATATCCATTATGCTAATTTGCAGGAAATGTTTGTACTATAGATTGTCAGACTTTGAGGAAACAAAATCATGTAAACAGGATATATACACATATTTGAAGGCATAACTCTAAGAAAAGGATAAGTAAAGTTTGGTTGAAGCTGGAAGGACAATAAGGAGGGTGGGAGTAGAAATATATGAATTTCTTTTTTTAAGGCAGTGTCTCACTGTTTTCCAGGCTGGAGTGCAGTGGTGCAATTGTAGCTCACTGCAGCCTCAGCCTCCCAAGTAACTGGGATTGCGGGCACATGCTGTCATGCCCAGCTAAGTTTTTTAAAAAAAATTGTGGAGGCAGCATCTCAAAATGTTGCCCAGGCTGGTCTCAAACTCCTGGCCTCAAGCAGTCCCTCCTGCCTCAGCCCCCCAAACGGCTGGGATAAGAGACATGAGACACTTTCCCAGCCTATCAATTTCTTCATTGCTCATAGTTGGGAGCCAGTAAAGCAGAAAGCATAACAAAGGAATTAGGATAAACTGTATCTGACGTATTAATAAATTGACTAACCTTTTGAAAGAAACTGAGTCTCAGGATTAGATAGCAAAACTCAGCTGTGTTTCATGTACTGATACAGTAATTGAAAAAAGCAAGATGTATCTAGTATATGTAATCTCTTATGTTGAAGCATGTTTGAGTTTTGATAATTTCTCAAATGTTGTAACAAGAAACTGGCAATAATAGTTACTTCCAGGGAAGTGATTGCTACATGACTGAGGAATGTTTTCTTGTTGTTGTTTTTTGCCAATTTAACTGAAGTGTTTATTTTGAAAATAGTTCCTGATTAAATTCACATCCTGCCTTTTAATAATCAGATCACTCAGCATCTTTACAGTTTACCAAAATACAGATAAATTCTAAAGGAAAATGTGATTTCTGAATAATAGCTATCAAGTCAAAGTGATTGAGAAATCCAGATGAGCACTGTGTTCTCATCTGCTTGTATCTCATGGTGTAGAGGAGAAAGCTGGAAGATGGCAACTTACATTTTCATGACCGATTTGTCAGGTAACAACCCAATATAAAACTCAAAAATAAATCCACAGCATAAATTGAGGAAACTGGAGCTTGTTCACTTTAAAAACCGAAAGGATTGAGAATAATATATTAAAATTCCAATGAAAGACTACCTAAAGAGCCAAGATGAGGATACATATCAGAAGATCTTCCACTGAAAGCATTAAAATTAGTATTAAAAAGATAATTTGCATGATATATTAAAAATATACTAATTGAGGTTTTCAATATGAAATGCATGTAAAGAATGAAGATAGAAGTCACTCAACAAAAAAGTCTCTTTAGATGTAGCAGGTTTTGTTTTTTAGGCTCAGAAACAAGCAAATTTATCACGATATTTCTTAGGATAATACATACAATAAATGCAACACATTTATTCTCTTTCTTAGAATAATACCTGCAGCACATGCAAAATATGAAGACTGAAGGCAACTTTGGGAGAACATTTCACTTTAACCTTTTGGAATAGATTTTTTTTTAAATGTTTTAAGAATTTATGTAAGATAGAGATAATATAAATGAAACTAAAATAATGTTGGTGATGCGTTTGACTGTGGAATAAAATAACTGATGATAGATGGTCCTTTTAAGACATATGAAATGTTTTCTGTTTGGGGAATGTATTTATGTGTCTGTCCCATATATGTTGTCTCCTGTCTTTATTTGGTATGACTTTTCTTCTTTTCTGAGGCAAGAAAATCAAACTGTATGCTCTGGGAAATACACTGATAGATATCTGCTTATTTATTCCAACTTCTAAGGTGAAATAATAAAATTTAAGAAAATATTTTTAAACAATAATTTTCCTACATGTTAGAAGTGGTACTGAATGTTATCTTTAATGGAAAATAGAAAAATACCAATAGTTTTATTGTAACTGTTGTATTTTGTGCATTCTCCTCTTTTATAAAGAAGACTTTTCCTTTATATTCAGACATTGTTAAAAATGAGAGGTGAAAAGCCCCCCCCCCGCCCAACTTTTACTTCATTTTACCACATGCTCTAAAAAGAACTTGACATTGATCTAGAAGTTTTATGGTAGGGGATAATTGGTCAGTTGGTTTGTTGGTTTGTTTTATACTGCTATGGAAGCGAGCCTTTACTCTGTAGTACTTGAGTTCATTGACCCTTAAAGATTTAGTTCGGCTAAATTCAAATTAAAGCATTGTCCAAGGACAACTATATATGTTACATTTCTGTTATCTAATGCTGATTCATGTAATTTCTGTTTTTTTTTTCTGACAGGTAATTTTTAAGGAGCAACTTTCACCAAAAAAATTGGGCTTCTTAAATGTGACAGAACTTGTTGGAGCTCTTAGTGACATTCTCCATGTTGAGTTCAGGGAAGGACAGCAAGGCTTAGTAGTGTTTGATGCTGATAAGAAGCCTCTACCTCCTGGTGAGTAGAACCACAGTACCATGCAAACCTCATTTTTATTGTCCTTATGAGGACAAAGACAAAACATGAAATAATGCCTAGCCATGAAATCTTTTGTATATAATGACCTCCTTTCTGGTGGTATTTATTATAATAAGGTTAATCTGTATTAAAACAATCTGAATTTAAAATTTTTACTTTCTTCATTGTCTAGTTTTTTTTTATTATTCTTAAGGAAATAAAGTTGGTAAAATATTGATTTGATAATGCAGTTTTTCTTAACTCAGGCCGTGCATCAGAAGCTTTTTAGAAATATATAGAAATGCAGAAAAAAATGGGTGTGCGCTGGGACCCAGCACTTGTATTTTTTAAAATAAACTTTTAATTTTCGGTTAATTTTAGTGTTACAGAAAAATCGTTAACTCTGTTGTACAGAGTTCCAGTACACCTTTCATCCAGTTTCTTCTAATATTAATGTCATATATTACCATGATACATTTATCAAAACTAAGAAATGAACATTAGTACATTGCTAGTAACTAAACTCCAGACTGTATTCTGATTTTACCAGTTTTTCCAAGAATGTCCTTTTTCTGTTTCTATATCCACTCCAAGATAATACCGTATTGCATTTAGGGCACTTGATTTTTTTTTTTTTTGGTGGGGGGGGGCTTCTTTTGAAGTTTTTATTGAGATAATTTTAGATTCACTTGGAGTTGTAAGAAATAATACAGTATGATCCCATGTACCTTTTACGCAGTTTCTCCAATGGCAATACCTTGCAAAACTAGATTGCAGTATGGTACTTGTATTTTCATAAGCTTGTATGAGTAGTTATGATGTACAGTTTTTTTCCCCCAAAGTGTAACTACCTTTATTGATTTTTCTGATTATTAAAGTAACTCATGTTCATTCTGAATATATATAAACAGCACAGATGAGTAGAGAGAGAACATTCTCTATTGTTTTAACCCCACTAAAAAATAATGCTGTTAGAATGTTTATATAGCTTGCCAGACTTTTTCCAGTGAGTATGTAAGACATAGATAGACCTTTTTCTTAAATCACAAAAGCTGCATATGCTCGTCTAAACAATTCCAACAATATAGAGGTAACTAGCATTAATAGTTTTAGTGTGTATATTTCTGGACCTCTTCTATAGGATATAGCTAATTATCACATGTATAATTTTTCCTACACAAAACGGTAGCATGTAAATACAAATTTTCCTCAACTTATGATGGGGTTGTGTCCCAATAAACCCATCACAAGTAGAAAGTGCATTTAACATACCTAGCCTACTGAACATTATACCTTGGCCTAGCCTACCTTAAATGTGCTCAGAACACTTACGTTAGCCTGCAGTTGGGCAAAATCATCTAATACAAAGCCTGTTTTATAATAAAGTGTTGAATATCACCTGTAATTTATTGAATACTGTACTAACAGTGAAAAACAGTGTTGTATAGGTACCTGGAGTATTGTTTCTAATGAATGTGCATCACTTTCATTAGCATAAGAAAGTAAAACCACTGTGGACGTCTGATTGTGTTTCCATTTTTCACAATCACACAAAAAAAATACAGTGACAAATATTCTTGTACCTACATCTTTGTGTACTTATGTCTTCATTTTTTTAGGAACCACCATGCTTGTAGGTCTATCTAGAGTCTTTTTTTTTTCTCTTTTTGAGATTGAGTCTCGCTGTGTTGCTCAAGCTGGAGTGCGGTGGCACAGTCTTGAGTCACTGCAACCTCTGCTTCCCAGGTTCAAGCGATTCTCCTGCCCCAGCATCCCGAGTAGCTGGGACTATGCCGGGCTGATTTTTGTATTTTTAGTGAGATGGGGTTTCACCTTACTGGCCAGGCTGATCTTGAATTCTTGACCTTGTGATCCGCCCGCCTTGGTCTCCCAAAGTGCTGGGATTACAGGCATGAGCCACCGCACCTGGCGTGGAGTCTGTTTTAATGTGCCAATCTCTTGTAGTTATGTCATCTTGTAGTATACTTTACATGATTAACTTGAAAGTTCCCTAAGAATTAGGGGATTGTATTATGGAATATTGAGTAGTTACATACACTCTATGTTAAGCAACAAAGGATGTTCACGGTTTAATTTGAACAAAAAGTAAATTGAAATCAAGATGCTAAAAAAAATTGTCTTTTACTAAAGTTTAAGAAACTTGATCATATTACAAGCCTCCCTCCCCCAGCACAAATAATTTAAGATTTGTTCCCATCTAGAACTTCGCTTATATTTTGCCACACTTGAAAGGTTTGCAAGGACAGCTTTGTATCTCTCATTTATCATTCTTCCTAGCTTATGTCTCCACTCCACCTAGAAATTCATGGTCTACTGCTGCTGTCAAAGAGACTGCATGGAATTGTCCTTCAAAAAACCAAAAAGAGCCACAACAGAAAATTTGCAAGAAGCCTAATCTGGTGGTAAAGCCTTTACAGCTGGTGAGTGAGATTTAAAGACTGTGCACTGGAGATGCAGCATTATGGAAAGTGAATGTATGTTTCTTTAAACCAAAATTCTTTTTAGAAAAGTCTTATTTCTTGATATGTCATTTCTTAGAAGGGATCATATCTTTGTACTAAAGTTACATCATATAGCATTCTTTCTGGTTTTCAGTCTTATTATATAACTTGCATTTCCTCAAGGCTTATTTTAAAGTTTTCTGATGGTTTTAATAGTTGACAGCTCTCTCGTGATGATGTTTTGAAAACCCACAGGGGCTTTATAGGGAAAAACTGAAAGGCTCCATTTTGGCTGTGTGCTTCAACACTGCTGCAAGTTGCCTCTCCACGCATCCTCAATTATAGGGTGCTTTTATTCTTTTTTTCTTTTATTGCATCTCCACACAAAATTCTCCCTTTTTGTGTTCTCATCTCCCATTACTTATTTTGTTGTTATTAAGAAATCATTGCTTGTTCTTTTTCCCATCTACCCTCTCTACCTGACTTCTTTCATGGAAGGAAAAAGGTGTTTTTTTTTTATTATACTTTAAGTTCTGGGGTACATGTGCAGAATGTGCAGGTTTGTTACATAGGTATACACATGCCATGGGGCTTTGCTGCACCCATCAACCCATCATCTACATTAGGTATTTCTCCTAATGCTGTCCCTCCCCTAGCCCTCCACCTCCCAATGGTTCCCAGTGCGTGGTGTTCCCCTCCCTCTGTCCATGTGTTCTCATTGTGTCAGCACTCACTTATGAGTGAGAACATATGGTATTTGGTTTCTGTTCCTGTCTTAGTTTGCTGAGAATGATGATTTCCAGCTTCATTCTTGTCTCTGCAAAGGACATGAACCCATCCTTTTTATGGCTACAGTTATATTTTAACATAGGTAAGAATCACCCAGGGAGTTTTTTTTAAATGCGTAATTCTGGGCCCCATTCCCAGGCATTCTGAATCTGTAAGTCTAGGATAGAGTCTAAGAATCTGCATTTTTATAATATCCCAAGTGATTCCAATAAAGGTGATTCATGAAATACACTTTGAGAAACATGCCGTGGGGTGTGAAATGTCACCAAGAGATTTTTAATGGTTTCTTTTTTTCTTCCCCCTAACTTACAGCAAGTGGAAATAGACAAATCACAACGCAACCTGGCAATGGCAGATCATGACATCCCGCCGGATGCTGTGCGTGACAAGAAATTATGCAGACTCCCACCATTAGACACCAGTTCCCTCGTAGGGGTCTTTGTGGAGTATATCATCTCTCCTAGTCAATTCTACATCCGGATCTATAGCAGGGATTCATCAGAGTTACTCGAAGACATGATGATTGAAATGCGGTAGGAGTCTGTTGTTTTCAGGGTGTTTTTCACACATCTCTTAAATCAGCAGTTCTCAAACATTTTGGTTTCAGGACTCCTAAAAATTAAAGACCTAAGAGAGCTTTTGTTTATCAGTATTTATTGTATCAAAATTAAAACTGTAAAATTTTAATATTAAAATAATCCTTGTGTTAATATAAAGAACATTTTTATGAAAATATTTTTCTTTAAAAATTTAGAAGGGTGGCATTGTTTTATATTTTTGTAGATTGCTTTAATATCTGGCTTAATAGAAGAAAGTTGATTTTTCATATTTGCTTCTGCATTTAATCTGTTGAGGTATGTTTTGGTTGAAGTGTCTGAAGAGATCTGGCCTCCACCAATATGTAGTCTGGGAAAAAGTATTTTCACAGCTTTTTCAGAAAATTGTGAATATTCCTTTTTGATAGTATGCCAAAACTTGACAAATGGTAGTTTCTCAAATGTTATTTGGAATTTGAACTTTTCATACTCTATTATGTTAAAATCCATTGGTCTGCCATTACACTTTGAATGGATCTAAGACTGGCTCTGTAATTGCTGGCCCTGGTACAAAATTAAAATGCAGGGCTCCTTGTTTAAAAATTACGGATTTCAGGATGGCAACAGCAGAATATTAAAGCAAGCACAAAGCTGCTTCTAAGCATGGATTAAAACTAGCCCTGAATGAATCATACAATTTTATAACATCATGTATTGGTCATTTGGAAAATAACTAGTTCACTGAATTATGCAGATCTTCCAAATGTTGACACATTTCATTATGTAGTATAAAAATATTATCATTGATCTCATCAGAAAAATATTTAGTATTGGGATGCTGTCAAGTTCACAGTGGTGGATGCAACATTTCCAAAATCCTTTTACTTGCAAGATTGATCTTTATGATGGACAACGTGTACTGTGATTTGTTTTTGCTTGAAGTGACAAGCTTGCTTCATTTTTGAAAAGTGTGTCAGATACCCAAGTCTGAATAAGCATAGCTTGCTAGTGGTTCTTTCAAGCAAAAATGGTATCAAAGAAGTGGCTAGTTCATCTTCCAGGTAAAAATCATGTTTGTGATTTTACACTTATATTATCTCTTTTCTCTACTAAAAACTGTCCTTTGTAAAAACAAAAAATTGTCCTTTGTTAGCAAACACCATATAAAGTGTGGACATTTTCAACCACTTTAGATTTATTCATGAACAACATCCGATTTATATATTATCACAGAAGAATATTTTATTTTGTATCTCAAAAAACATTCCATGTTTTTAATTTGACAACATTACATATTCATCTACTCCAGAACGCCTGGCATAATGTAAATAGCATAAACACTTGGTAAAAATATTATATATTCCATTTCAGTATGCCTATGAGATGTTTGTACATGTTTTAAAAGCACACTCACTGGCTCTATGACCTTGAAGTTACTTTACTTCTCTGGGCCTAGTTGTCTTATCTCCAGAATGAGATAATAGTACCTACTTCACAGAGTTGTGAAAATTAAAGTACTTAGAGCCTAGCCTAAATATTGGCTGCTATTACTATTAATACTATAGACTGGGTACAGTGTGGTTCATGCCTGTAAACCTAGCACTTTAGGAAGCCAGGGTGGGAGGACTGCTTGAGCCCAGAAGTTCATGATGAGTCTGGACAACATAGTGAGACCCTGTATCTACAAAAAATTAAAATATCTGGGCATGATGGTGCATGTCTATAGTCCCAGCTGCCCAGGAGGGTCGAGGCTGCATTGAGCTACTATTGTGCTACCGCACTTCAGCCTGGACAACAGGCTGTCTGGAAAAAAAACAACTGTAAATGTAAAAAATATACTGAAAAAAATAGTGTATTGTGTTTGGTGTCAGAATGTTGAGGCACTTGCACTACAAGGATAAGTAAGACATGGTCTTTGCCTTTGTGAATACCATGATTAGCTAAGAAGATGGGAGATACATGGGATATTGTTAAAGGGAGTTGTTCCGCCTGGGCAAGGTTGAGGAAAGCTTCACAAAAGAGATAATTGAGCTAGACCTCAAAAGACAAGCATTTGCCAGTCAAGGAGGTTGTGAGTGGGTATATTCAGGTTCGGTTGCTGGAACCAAGGCCAACATTAACAAAGGAGTAAGTGGTATGCCCTGGGAACAACCGTAAGTAAGTAATGTTAGCACCGGGCGAGATTGCAGGAGTCAGGAAGAGGGGGAGACAGTGACTGGATGTGATGCTGGAAGACTAAGAAAAAGCTAGATTCTGAATACCATGGGAAGATGTTTTCTCGTATTCTGTGGACAGTGGGGAAGCACTGATGGTTTTAAGAAAGGAAGGACATCAACAGTTTGTATTTTAGGAGGATATCCCTACTTGCAGAGTAGAAGATGGAGTGAAGGAACGAAGAACTGTTAGTGGACTAGCTTTGATGAGACCGAGAATAGAAGGGAAGAGAGAAATTAGGAAAATGAAAATTATCAGGTGACAAGAAGGGAGTTGAGAAGAATAAGAAAGAGAAGGAGTCGATGAAAACTGCTTTAGAGACTAGGTAGGTTTGAGCTGGGGTGAAAACTTCTTAATAGAGGTTTATCTGTAATGTCTCTAAGTTGACTGTGAGAGTCATTGGCAATGTTGAATAGATGGTATTAGTTAGAATTAGTTTTAGCCACTGTTAGATATAACTTTACTGTCGTAGCTTGAAGAAGATAAAAGTTTATTTCTTCTTCCCATGATAGTCCAAATATACACAATGCATGCTGATACAATAGCTCTGTGTTGAGAAAGACACAGGTGTAGAATCTTGCTATTCCAGAATAGTGTGTTGTCCTTGTTCATGTGGTCTTGGGTCCAGGTCCTCCCTCCAGCTAGTGGGAAGGGGAAACAGAAGTGGGGGCTGGGAGACACCTGTTTTATTGAAAGACACAACCCGGAATTTTCACTCTTAAAACTGTGGGTAAAATACACATTAAATGTACTCATTTTAACTATGTATACTTTTTCTCATATCCTGTTGGCCAGAATTTGGTATTCACATACCCACAGTTAGATGCAGAGGAGCTTGAGAAATGTGAATGGCCATTTACCAAGTTAAAATTTGGAGGAATCTATTACTAGAGGAAAGGGAAAGAGGAAAATGGGTGTTGAGGAACAACTAGCATGTCTTTGATATAGTTGGAAATATTTGAGTTTTGAAGTGCACAAAGGATGCAGGGTCTTCTGGAGATGGATTGCGAATTAACAATTTTTCAGTAGTGTGGTATAAGACATGAAAATGGGTGAGACAGTATATAGCAAGAATAATAAATAGCTAATATTTGAGTGCTTACTATATTTGAACACTGTCCTAAACTCTCAGATGTTTTAACAAATGTTTTATTTTTATCATCTTCAGCAAGGAAACTGAAGCACAGAAAGATTGCCACACAGCTAGTAAATGATGGAGTCAGGATTTGGACCCAGGTTATTGGTGCCTAAACTTATGTTATACTTCCTAAAGATAAGACCCCAGTGAACCTCAACATTTAAGGCAATACAGAGCCAATAAAAAAAAAAAGTAGCTATTGACAAGTAGAGAATCGTGTCTTAGAAACTAGGAAAGGGTTTGAAAGAGGACAGGGTAACACTGCAGCAAGAAGATGTGTATTGAAGACTGAGGAGAGAGGCTGCTGGATTTGGGAATTACCAGGTCATTGATGTCTTAAAACTAATTCATCCTAGGAAGTGCTGGGGAATGAAGTCGGGATACATTCTATCTAGCAGAGAATGTGAGATCAGAAAATGAGTGTATAACTTTCTCTTTGAAGAAGTTTGTTGATGAAGAGAAGGGATTCAGATAAGAAAAAAAAACAATTAATTGGTATTAATGAACATTGACAATGTGACAAAGTCAAAATTTTTTTCTTTGCTTTTCACCAAGACTTTCTAGCTTGATACACTGATAAAAGTTATCTTTTTTTCTTCCCTATTGATTTCTCTGTATTATGGAATTCTATAGGCGCTGTTATTCTAATCAGCTGGTTTCTGATCGATATGTCATGCCAGAATGTTTTATTCAGCCGGGACATCTCTGTTGTGTGAGGATTTCTGAGGATAAGTGGTGGTATCGGGTCATTATCCATCGAGTCCTTGGAAAACAGGAAGTTGAAGTGTTCTACCCAGACTTTGGAAATGTTGGAACTGTTCAGAAGTGCTCCCTGAGGTTCCTCAAGTGAGTTGAATTGAATTAGAACAATGGATGAATTAAATTTTGAATCACAGTGTTGAAGCTCTGTGGGGTTGTGATCTTTTTTTTCTCTTGCCTTCCTCCATCCAATCCTTCCTTCCTTCTTTTTAGTGCATATTTAACAACTGGGTCATTTAGTTTCACAGATGGATTGTAACTCTTGCATTGTCTTTTACATGACACTGAATTTTGAATGGACCAGGAGACTACATTTTAGTCTGTTACTAAGATTCTTTGGGTCATGCTGAGAGGTACATTTACATAGCAGGAAGATTGAACTTATATATTGGATTATCTATTGTAGGTGCTGCTACACAAAGCTTCCAGCTCAAGCTATCCCTTGTTCTTTGGCTTGGGTGAGACCAGTAGAGGTATGTTTGCTTCTCTCTCATTTAATCAGCAAACACGTGAGTGCCTATTATGTGCCAAGAACAGTTTTACATGCTCAGGATACAAAGATAAAACATAGAACCAGCCCTCAAAGAAGTCAGTGTATAGAGTATGGAAGATAGACATGTAGACAAAAATTGTTATGCCATGTAAAATTTGCTATAGTAGAGGTTTCAAGAGTGTATGATAAAGGAAGATTGCTTATTTCTGTCCAAGGTAATCAGGGAGGCATTTGAGTGGCACTTTGAAGGAAGATTAGGAATGTAACTGGATGAAAAAAGAAAGGCATTCCAAGCAAAGGGAGAGTAGCGTGAAACATTTCAAATGGGAGAAATTTTAAACAGTTCTGCTTGGCTACAAAATATAGCATAAGCTAGCTTGGGTACATGGTAGAAAATGTCCAGTCTATCATTGATAGACTGGATAAAGAAAATGTGGCACATATACACCGTGGAATACTATGCAGCCATAAAAAAGGATGAGTTCATGTCCTTTGCAGGGATATGGATGAATCTGGAAACCATCATTCTCAGCAAACTGACCCAAGAACAGAAAACCACACACCACATGTTCTCACTCATAGGTGGGTGTTGAACAATGAGACCACATGGACACAGGGAGGGGAAAATCACACACTGGGGTCTGTTGGGAGGTGCGGGGCTAGGGGAGGTAGAGTGGGGGGTGGGTGGGGAGATTGGGGAGGGATAACATTGGGAGAAATACCTAATGTAGGTGATGGGGGGTATGGAGGCAGCAAACCACCATGGCATATGTATACCAACGTAACAATCCTGCAAGATCTGCACATGTACCCCAGAACTTAAAGTATATTAATAATTTATATATATATATATATATATGTGTGTGTGTATATATGTGTGTGTATATAAATATATATACACCTATAAATACATATATATACACACACACATATATATATATACACACACACACACACACATATATATATGGAAAATACCAAAGAAATAGGAGCCTTATGTGAAGACCCATGTTCAGAAGTCTGAACATTGTTGTCCTTTAGAGGCTGGGGAGCGACTAAAGGATGTAAATGGACAGATACATATTTTTAAGATAATTCTCTAGCAGATACATGTTTTCAAGATAATTCTCTAGCAACATTGTGTTAGAGGTTTGAGGTGGAATGGAGCAGGAGGCATTTTCGTGTATGTAGGTGCATTTGTTTATGTAGTTACAATTATCTTATGTACCTAACTTTGTATTTTTCCTTCAGAACTCTTACTAGTGCATACCTACATGTTTATTAGGCCATATTTGTCTGCTTAATTTAAATAACTCATCTGTTGCTCACATATAAATAATTTTTAAAATATTTTTTATCTGAAAAATTCTGTAAAGAAAAAGAAAAAATTACCTATAATTCCACTACTCAAACATAAAACAGTTTAGAAACTTGGTATAAGTTTCTTACAGTTTATTTTATTGGATGTTCAGAGCAAGGGTTTTTTTGTATGGTTTTCAGCATTACTTAAAATAGTAATCATAATATTTTGTATTCTGCTTTTTTGCTTAGCATTATAGGGTAAGTACTTTTATATGTTATTAAGCTGTCAATTTTAATGGATTCATACTGTGATCTGTTAGGTAAATATGCATCATAGCCTGCTTAACCATTTCTTTATTGTTTGACATTCAAACTGCTTCTAATTTTTGACTATTAGAAACAATGTATGCCAAATACCTTTTTTGTGCAAGTCTGTATTCAAGATTGTTTTCTTGGGTGCATTTTAGCCCTAAATAAGTTTCTTTTTACTATTTTGCCATCAGGAAGCACAGGACTCAATTTATGACTCAATTGTAGCCGGTGTTCATTACTTTCATATCAGCCAGATAGCTTTTATTTTTTGTTCTTTCTTTTTTCTGACAGAGTCTGGCTTTGTTGCCCAGGAGGCTGGAGTGCAATGGCGTGATCTCAGCTCACTGCAACCTCTGCCTCCCAGGTTCAAGCAGTTCTCTTGCCTCAGCCTCTTGAGTAGCTGTGATTACAAGAATGTGCCCCACACCTGGCTTATTTTGTATTTTTAGTAGAGTCGGGGTTTCATCGTGTTGGCCAGGATGGTCTCAAACTCCTGGCCTCAAGTGATCTGCTTGCCTCGGCCTCCCAGAGTGCTGGGATTACAGTCACGAACCTCTGCACCCAGCCTTTCTTTCTTCCTTTCTAAACTCCTTCTGGCCTTAGGGCTTTTGCACATTTTGATAACTGGAATAGCTTATTCACAGTAATCTCATGGTTGTCCTTCTTGTCATTCTAATTTAAGACCAAATGTTATTTCCTCAAAAAGGACTTGGACCTGACAATTAAAAACGCACCCTTCTCTTAAGTCATTCATTGTAACCTTTTTGTATCTTTATAATGCTTATCACTATCTGGTATTGTCTTGTTTGTTTATGCATGACAGTGTGAGTCCCTGAAATCAGAGAAACTGACTTGCTCACCACTGAATCTCCAGTACCCAGAGCAATGGCTTGGTGCATGGTAATTGCTCAATAATAGGTTTTTAACTAAATGAATGTATCCCACTTTATTTTTGTCTTTTTTTCTGATTTCAAAAATAATGCATTTTGTAATAGCATAATAGCAACAGACTGTTACGCCCATTAGCAAAATTAGAAGCAGGCAAAAAAAGCAGAAGTTAGATGGCAATAGGACTTTTCAAGCTTCTTTTCTGAGGTTACTCCTCAATCTACAGTCTTGCTGTCTTATGGAATTATAAGACATTGTTTGGAAATGGCAGAACAGCTAGAATTTAGGGTGGAAATACTTGAAGGTAGGGAGTCACAGAATGGATGAGTTCCCAAATCAGTATATATGATCTGCCCAAATCCTTAGATGACTACTGAACTTTCCAAACACTGGGGAGAACTCAGCAGCCCTAGTGAAAAATCAACAGCTGGCATTTGAGGTGACTGGACAGAGATTTCTGTTGCTGCAGACTGCAGAAGAGACAGTTGGGAGTTAAGTCCAGACAGTTTTCACTGCTGGCTAAAACAAACCACTCTTGAGCATGACAGAATCCAGAATCTCTAAAACATATTGATAATGTTTACTGTTCAACTAAAAATCACTAGACATGGAAAACAAAACCCAGGAAAATGTGACATATACTCAAGGAAAAAAGTAGCTGGTAGAAACTGACATTGAGATGTCCCAGACATTGCAGTTAGCAGATAAGGACTTTAAACCAGCTATATGAATATGTTCAAGGACTGTGAGATTTACTTATCATTGAGGAAAAGAGAAGGAATTTCTGCAGAAAGAAACTATTTAAAATAAACGGAAGTTCTAGAGTTGTAAAGTGAAATAAATGAAAAGTTTCTGGGTAGCCTTAATAGCCGATTTGGAGACAATGGAGTCGTCTATGGACTTTAAAAACAGATCAAAAGAAATTATCCAATGTGAAGAAGAGCATAAAAAATAATTAAAATGAAAATGGACAGAGACCTAAGGAAATCTATGGTTCAAGATCAGATACCCCAACATACATGTAATTGGAGTCCCAGAAAGAGAGTTGAGAGAATAGGATGGCAAAAAGGAAGGCCAAAAATTTTCACGAAGAGGTCATATTATATTCAGTTCCAAGAATATCAACAAACTCCAAGCAGAGTAAATACAAAGAAAACCATACCTGGGCACATCATAAACTGCTGAAATCTAAAGCGAAGAGAGAAAATCCTGAAAGCAACAAGAAGCGGGAAAATATAGAGAACAATAATAGAACTAATAAATAACTTCCCATTAAAAGGAACAACACTGAAGTCTGAAAGAGAAAAATAAGTCAAGCTGGAATTCTATATCTAGTGAAAATATCTATCAAAATGAAGAAATGCAGAAACTGTCAAAAAGTAAAAGCTGAGATTGTCGCTAGCTATCTAGAACAAGAAATACTAAAGGAAGTTCTTCCAATTCTGATGTTAAGTGAAACCAGACGGTAATGCAGATCTACGAGAAAGAAAGATGATTATGGAAAATGATTAATATGTAAGCAAATATAAAAGACTTATTTTTAATTTTATTCTCTGAATTTATTTAAAAGACATAGAACTTTTAAAAGTAAACTGATAATACTATATGTTGGACTTTATAGCATATGTTAATGTAATATATATCCTAAAAGTCTTAGTGCAGATTAAGCTTTAATAATTAAGTATAAAGACTACAAGTCATAAAATTATTCAAAAGTTTAATTTTTAACTTGATATATACTTGTTTATATGTAACACTTGTTTTGTAAATTCTGACCAATGTTTTAATCTTAATACTTTGTTTCAACTTTCACCACTCCAACAAAAGATTGAAATGTATTTATAGAATTTTCATTTTTTATTCTTTCTTATTTTGATGTCATTTAAAGTTTCATTTTTGACATAAATCCTTGATAATTTTTTTGTCCTTTTGATGTTAACGTCTGTAGTGATATGTTCTTTTACGCTCCAAATATGTATTTGTATCTTTTTTAAGGATCTAAAAAGACAGATATTTGCCATTTTGAATAGTTTGTTCAGAGAACCAAGTTTGGCTTTCTTGTTTCTGTTACAAACATTTTTTAGTATTTTGTTTATTTCTGTCTTATTTTTACGGTTTCCTTAATTCTACTTTCTTTGGGTTAATTTTGTTCTTTCCCCAAGTTCCTGATGTGTGCAAGCTTAGATTATTTCTAGTCTTTAGGTGGATCTCATAAGTTTTGCTGTGTAGTAGTTCTATTACTGTTCAGTTAAAAATGTTTTCTAATTTATATTTTGCTTTCTTGTTTGATTCATAGATTAGTTAGAAGTTTCTCGGTTTATAAACATTTTTCTAATTTGTCCTTTTGTGGTTGATTACTAGTTTATATATACTGTGGTCAGAAATCATCCTCTGGATATCAGCCCTTTAAATATGAGGAGGCTGCTTGATGGTCCAGTATAGTATCACTTTTTGTAAATGGTCATGTCTTCTTAAAAAGTGTATATTCTGCAGTTGTGTGCAATATTTTATATATGACCATAAGGTCAACTTTATTGTGTGAAATTCATTCTTTCTGATTTTTCTGTGTTGCTTTTCTATAATTATTGAAAGAAGTGTGGTTTTTGTTTATGATTATTTTGTGTATTTCTTCCTATAGTTCAGTTTTTATTTTGTATACAATTGAGGCTATGTTATTAGTTACATATACAATATCAAAAATGTTATATCTTCCTGGCAGACTGGATGTTTTATCCTTATGAAGTTAACCTCTTTATTTCTACAAATGCTTTTTGCTTTAAAACTTGTTTTGTCGTATATTAATATAACTCTATCATTTTCTATTTAATATTATTCTGGTGTGTTTTTAAACTGTTATTCTACTTTCAACCCTTTCGTATCTTTATATAGATGTCTTTTATGAACTATATATAGTTGTATTCTTTAAAATCCAGGCTAATACCTTTTGTCTTTCAGTCAGAATGTTTAGTTTGATTACATTTATTGTAATAATTGAAATATCTAGGTTTAAATCTTATACTTTATTTTGTGTATACTGTATGGTATATCTATTCTTTTTCTCACCATGCACACCTTATTTTGAAGAGATTTTTAAGATAATTCACCAAGTAATACACTGTATTATTTTAATAATTACTCTAGGAAATACAACATGTATAACAACGCAAGGACATGAGATCACTTTAACTCCTTTACCCTTCTGACCTGTATTTGTTGTGTAATATTACAATTTTTAACCCCCCAAGAAACTGCATAAAATGTCAATTTAGATTTAATTACACATTTATCTGCTCTTCATTCTTAAGTCAAACCCTTCTTCTGGACCCATTTTCCTTCATTTGAACTGTGTATCCTTAGGATTTTATTTAATGAGGGTCAGCTGGTAGCAAAATTAGGTTTATTCACTTAGTGTAGAAAAATGTATTTATCCCTTTGTCAGATGATAGATTGCAAAAATTTTCTCCCATTCTGTAGGTTGTCTGCTCACTCAAATGATAGTTTCATTTGCTATACAGAAGCTCTTTAGTTTAATTAGTTCCCATTTGCCAATTTTGGCTTTTGTTGCCATTGCCTTTGGTGTTTTAGTCATTAAGTCTTTGCCCATGCCTGTGTCCTGAATGGTATTGCCTAGGTTTTCTTCTACAGTTTTTATGGTTCCAAAGGACTTAAACAAATTTACAAGAAAAAAACAACCCCATCAAAAAGTGGGTGAAGGATGTGAACAGACACTTCTCAAAAGAAGACATTTATGCAGCCAACAAACATGAAAAAAAGCTCATCATCACTGGTCATTAGAGTAATGCAAATCAAAACCACATTGAGATAACCATCTCATGTCAGTTAGAATGGCGATCATTAAAAAGTCAGGAAACAACAGATGCTGGAGAGGATGTGGAGAAATAGGAATGCTTTTACACTGTGGGTGGGAGTGTAAATTAGGTCAACCACTGTGGAAGACAGTGTGGTGATTCCTCAAGGATCTAGAAATAGAAATACCGTTTGACCCAGCAATCCCATTAATGGATATACACCCAAAGGATTATAAATCATTCTACTATAAAGACACGTGTACACGTTATGTTTATTGCCCCCCTTTTCACAATAGCAAAGACTTGGAACCAACCCAAATGCCCATCCAATGATAGAATGGATAAAGAAAATGTGGCATATATACACCATGGAATACTATGCAGCCATAAAAAAGGATGAGTTCGTGTCCTTTGCAGGGACATGGATAAAGTGGGAAACCATCATTCTCAGCAAAGCAACACAAGAACAGAAAACCAAACACCACATGTTGTCACTCATAAGTGGCAATTGAACTATGACAACATATGGACACAGGGAGGGGAACATCACACACTGGGGCCTGTCATGGGGTGGGGGGATAGGGGGGAATAACAGTAGGAGAAATACCTAATGTAGATGAAGGGTTCATGGGTGCAGCAAACCACCATGGCACGTGTATGCCTATGTAACAAACCTGCACGTTCTGCACATGTACCCCAGAACTTAAAGTATAATTTTAAAAAATGTATTTATGAGGTGTAGAATTCTAGGTTAGCAGTTTGTATCTTTAGCGCATTGAAGATACCATTACTAGTTTCTGATTTCTCTTACTGTTTTCTGAGAAGTCAGCTGTCAATTTAATAGGTGTTTCTTTGAAAGTAATGTCCTTTCTGAGACAGAAAGCTAGAGACTGTTTTTGTTTATTTTGTTTTGTTTTGAGACAAAGTCTCACTCTGTTGCCCAAGCTGGAGTGCAGTGGTGTGATCTTGGCTCACTGCAACCTCCACCTCCCAGGTTCAAGTGATTATGCTGCCTCAGCCAGCCTCCCAAGTAGCTGGGACTACTGGCACACGCCACCATGCCTGACTCTTTTTTGTATTTTTAGTAGAGACAGGATTTCACTATGTTGGCCAGGCTGGTCTTGAACTTCTGACCTCATGATCTGCCCACCTTGGTCTCCCAAAGTGCTAGGATTACAGGCGTGAGCCACTGTACCCAGCCTCTCTAGCTGTTTGTAAGATTTTCTATTAGTTGCTCATGTTCTTCAGCTTTAGTGTGATGTGTTTATGTGTGAATTTATTATTTATGCTACTTTATCGTTCATCAGACTTCATTTATTTGTGATTTGTTACTTTTTTTTTAAATCTTGCAAATGCCCAACTATTACCTCTTCAGTTATTATCTATTCTCCATATTCATATTTGTGTTCTTATTTCTGCTGCTTTTTTTCTGGGACCATAATTCAAAGTGTTAAGATGTCACAGTTTTTCTTCCATTTCTCTTAACCTTTCTGCTGTGTTTTACATCTGTCTGTCTTTGTATGTTGCATTCTGGGAAATTCTTTCCAAAATACCTCATCTTTAATTCTATCTGATCTGTTACTGAATTGACATATGAGGTTTTAAATTTGGTTATTATGTTTTTACTTTCTAAAACTTCTTAGTTCTGCTAGATAAATTTTTATAGATTGCTAATTTCTGCAGAGGCTTTCAAGCTAAACTGTTTTTTGTTTGGGTTTTTTGGCTTTAAGCATAGTCAGTTTTATAATTTTTCTAGAAATTAAAATACCTAAAATTGAGGATTTCTTATATTGTTTCTGTTTGTTCTTTTTTTGATCCATTGTTTGTGTTTGTTTTTGTTTTTGAGGTGGAGTCTTGCTCTGTCACCCAGGCTGGAGTGCAGTGGCGTGATCTCAGCTCAGTGCAACCTCCACCTCCCAAATTCAATTGATTCTCCTGCTTCAGCCTTCTGAGCAGCTGGGACTACAGGCGCACGCCACCACACCCAGCTAATTTTTGTATTTTTAGTAGAGACAAGGTTTCACCACATTGGCCAGGCTGGTCTTGAACTCCTGACCTCATGATCCACCTGCCTCGGCCTCCTAAAGTGCTGGGATTACAGGCGTGAGCCACTGCGCTTAGCCTGTATGCTTTTTATCTTTGCCTATATGCTGCTTATTGTCTTTGGAAAAATTAACAGTAAGAATGGTTGAATAATACAGGCTGAGGTTGCCTACCTCCAGAGAGGATTTATGTGTGCTTCTGCCAGATGCCTAGAAATATACCAGTTTGGGACCATTTAATTTAACAACTTGAGGATGTGTGGACCACCCTGGTGATGTGAAAATTGAGCTGCAAATCCATGTGAAGGATAGTTTATTTCCTTCCTCCCTTACCCTGAGAGTGTATCTCCTTAGGGATTCGGTTTAATGAAGGAAAGTTCTCCTGTAGACTCCCCACCGTAGGTGGACCCTGTCTTTGATATCTGTCTTGTTCGACTATCAAAACCAAATTTCAGATTGCCTGGATTAGCAGGTACCCTTAAGACAAAAGTAGTTCCCATTTTCCCTTCAATTTTGGCCTGACAATTTGTTCAAGCTTGTCAGTTCTTTGTTGCCTTTTGGATATATTTAATAATTCTTTTATCTAGAATTTTCAGTTCTTTTCTATGGGAGGATTGGTCTAATAATCTAACTCATGATTTCTGAAAATGCAAGTTGTGTAACACATAATTATTTAAATTTTTTTAGCAATCACATTTTTTAATCATTTTTCCTTTATTCTGACTTATCCCCAAATCATAATTATCCTCCTATGTGTTATTCTAGTAGTGTTATGGTTTTATTCCCATTTAAATCTCTAGTTCATCAGAATTTATTGTTGTATATGGTTACTATAATTCATGTTTAGATCTATCACCTGAATCCAATATCTTGATTGTATTTCAGGAACACTGGACATCAAAAGCTATCCTGCAGTTCCAGAAGTTGTGTGGTTTGAAGCCATTAGTAGGGGTAGTGGATGAATATGTAGATGGCATCCTTAACATTTTTTTATGTGATACATCTTCAAATGAAGATATCTATTTCCATCATGTCTTAAGAACAGAGGGCCATGCTATTGTATGCCGAGAAAATGTATCTTCTAAGGTGGAGTAGTCTGAATGAATTTTGTAATATAGTTTGTTTAATTTCACCACTTCAAGGTATAAGATAATTTAATAAAGAAGTTTATTTCATTTATTCTTTAACCAATTAGAGACATCCATGAGATTCCTGGCTTTTTAATGCAGAGCACTCTTAATTTTCAGATGACCACTGAAAAACTGCATCTGACTAATTGTCATTTGAAATGTGACTATTTTTATTTTAAAATAATTAATTTAAAAAATATTTAGTTCTCTGAAATTGTCCTAGAGAAGAACAACACTCCTGTTTTGCAGTTATCGATAATGTATCCATTTCACTGTTATGTTGGTAATTTTTCTAACAAAAACTGTCAATATGGAGACTTTTTAACTATTAAAATTCAGAAGATAATATACTTCCATAGCATTTGAAAGTTATTAAGTGCTTTCTCACCTTTTTTCTGTTGGTCATGTAAATTAAACCATCCCTTTTCTTTTTTCAATCTTAGGGTTTCGGTGAGCTCAACCCTTTAGCTTTATACACGAAATCCAGCGGAGGGCCACAGGACATTGTCTTGACAGAACTGGGTTATCCTTCCCAGCAGCACTATTTTAATGAAGACCGAATGATAAGTCCACAGTCAAAAGAGAGTGAGTTACATACCCTGGTAAGAGATTTTTGCAAATACTATTATAATTCTTTTACTTTAATCCTCATTTTTTGAGATGAAGTAACTAAGGCTTTCCAAATTTTGGAAAGTTTGGAAATTTTGCACAGTGATCTTAACAATTTGTCTCATTATTTGCTGGCTTAAATGTTTGCTTCAGTCGTGCTTCCTCCTGAACAACTGCTCTCATATGCTTAAGTCCATTGCTGCCTTTGTACAGTTGTGACTTCACTACACTGACTCAATGCTATACTTCTTCCCTCTGCAGTACACAGGTTCTTCGGGTATTCTTGTTTCTTAACTTTCCCTATAAACTTTCAGCAATTCCTCCCTTCACAGTAATAATATTATAATATTGTTATTATGTATTTTTCCAGCTCATAGTAGTAAGAATAACAGCATTATTTATTGAACTTACACCACATGGCAGGCACTGTTAAAAGCATTCACATGTGTTAACTAATTTAAACTTTACAACAACTTACCAGATTTGTACTTGCATATCTTCATTATAAAGACAAGTTGTACATCTCTAATGCAAAAATCCAAAACCTGAAATGCTCCAAAATCTCAAAATATGTGAGTGCTGACATGATATCACAAGTGGAAAGTTCCACACCTAACCTCATATGACAGGTTGTAGTCAGAATGCAGTCCAAACTTTGTTTCATGCCCAAAATTATTTAAAAATTACATAAAATTACCTTCAAGCTATGCATATTACATAGATATGAAACATAAATGAATTCCATGTTAGACTTGAGTCTTATCCCCAGGAAATCTCATGTATATGCAAATATTTCAAAATCCAAAATCTGAAACACTTGGTCCCAAGCATTTTGGATAAGGGATACTCAGTCTGTAAAAGACAAATGAAGCATATAGGGAGAACTTAATGTTTCTTGAGCAAATAAACCATGTCCTCCAAGTCTTATATTCCTCGTGACAACAGTTATCAGGCTAAGAATACAGGATGTGTTTAACTTGAAGGCCAAAAATGTTTTGTTTTATTGATAGAATGTCTTTTTACTTATTTGGATAAAATGTAAAAGTATTATTTAGTGTGTTTTTGATATGTGACTTTGAAAATAAAATTATAGAGATGATTTTTTTAAGTAGACATTTACTAATTGTTAGAATAAAGGGCATTTTGACTACTGGGAGATTAACCTATTAAGAAATATATGTACAGATGTTTCATACTGCATGTTCAAAACAATATAAAGATTTTAGATTTCTAGTTAATGTTAAAATTAGTGAAGCTTGTATGCCCAACACTTTCTGAAGCCTGAATTTTTCTTCGTCATTACCACTGGATTAGAAGAATTACATTTCCTCATTCTTAAATAGTGAATTGAATTCAACCTTTACTATTTTTAGAATATCCTATCACTCTGTTAGTGTCTTCAGATAATCATAGTTTCATCCTGGAAATGAAATAAAAACGATCTTTTCTGCAAAAGAGAAAGGGCTTAAAACTCTACTATCCCACTCCAGTCTGTACTTTGACATATTAAGACTCCCATATGCCACACACACACCTACACCTCTACACCTAGTTCCTTGTGAATTTCTACTCATCTGTTGTTACCTTCTTCATTGCTTCTTCTCAGATGTCCTCTTCTATCAATCATATTTTGGTCATATTTTTGTAATGGCTGTACTTGGAAGACCGATTCTAGGTCTTCCCACAATATATTTCAGTTCCTTTACAGCTGGAATCTGTTGCATTCATCTTTGTATTCACAGAGCTGTCTTGTAGACATTTCATAATAAGGGCTCAATGGATGTTCGTTGGCTGGAACTAGTGTAGCAGGATGGGAAGACCTAGGATCATGATGGATAAAGCTGTAAAATAATGTTGCATTTGTATTATGCAAAACAATGTAGCAAAAACTTCGCCCCAAAATGTATAGACATGTAGATTTTGGAAACCAGTAATAATGAAAATAAAGTAATTATCTTTCATATTTACTAGCAAGATATTAATGATGAAAAGTCTTTAAGTCATCTGAAATCCGAGTCAAAGGAGCCATTAAAGGATTCTGAATTTGATTCTTTGAAAACCTGCGATAAGAGCTTTGAAGAAGATCCAAAGTGGTCCAACCCAGAGCCAAAGGATCTGAAGGAAGAAAATGAGGTAGGTGAAGGAAAGCTAGTCTTTGAATATGTAATTAATATAATACACTGAGTTCATAAGTGAATAGGACTGCAATAAACTTTCTTTAAACCCCACTGATTTTAATATTACAAATTCTTGGGCCAGGCACGGTGGTTCACACCTGTAATCCCAGCACTTTGGGAGGCTGAGGTGGGCAGATCACTTGAGGTCAGGAGTTCGAGACCAGTGTGGTCAACATGATGAAACCTTATCTCTACAAAATAAACCAAAAAAATCAACCATGGTGGCATGTGCCTGTAATCCCAGCTACTCAGGAGGCTGAGGCATGAGACTCCCTGAACCCAGGAGGTGGAGGTGGCAGTGGGCCGATACCATGCCACTGCACTCCAGCCCAGGTGATAGAGTGAGACTCTGTCTCAAAAAAAAAAAAAAAAAAAATTTGTCCATAGTAACCAAGACCAAAGTTATAGCAACATAACCTTGATCACAAAAAAGGTATCTGGCTTTGATGTGTTAGTTAATAATCTTGTGGCTTGGGGTGGTCTTCAAGAATTATACAATGGTTAGAAACTAGTATTGGGAAATTATATTATGAAAAACCCATTGGGACAAATGTTTACAACTTTTTTGGAGGATGTATTTTTGTTTTAATCAAATATTTATGTACCCAAAACTTAGGATCCCCCATGACCCCTTCCCCTACATTTCCTATTTCCCAGAGCATCCATATTTCTCTCTTTCAGCTGCTTTTCGAATTTACTTCTGTTTGTTTCATTAAATAACATCCTCATGTTATTACTTCCTGATTTTTCAGTTTTAAGTATCTATGGATTTTCCACTATCAAAGATGAGGGTTTAGTTCTCTTTCATCACCTTACCACCACCACATACAAACATAACCTTTTTGTCCCTTCCCCTTGCCATCTTATTGATACAGTACATCAAACTTTTCATCAGATTACTATTTAATATTTACATTACAGTGACTATGTAAATGCTTTTCACAGCTTGGCCAAGTATTATAGTATACTATTACACTATTTTTTTTCCTTGTATAACTTATTTTCTTTCATGTTAATATTTTTCTTTTATAATAAATTAACACATAGTAAAATCGACTCTTTTGGTGTACTATTCTGTCAACTTTAATAAATATGTAGATTTGTATAACCAATACTGCAGCTGGGATGTAGAACAGCTCCATCATCTAAAGTAACTCCCTTGTGCTACCCCTTTGTAATCAGTCTTCCCTCATCCCTAACCCCTAGCTACTGGTCTGGGGTCTATTTTGTGTCACTCCAGTTTTACCTTTTCAGGACTGTCATGTAAGAAGAATCATACAGTCTGTAACCTTTGGAGACTGGCTTTTTTCATTCAATATAATTCTGTACCTTTGAGATTCATCCAAGCTCTTGTATGTTATCAATAATATGTTCTTTTTGATTGCTGAATAGTATTTTATAGTATAAATATACCACAGTTTATATACCCATTCATCTATTGAAGGATATTTGGGTTGTTTCCAGTTTGGGGTATTTATGAATAGAGCTGCTATAAATATTCATGTACAGGTTTTTGTGTGAACATAAGCTTCATTTATCTAGGGTAAATACCCAGGAGTAAGATTGCTGGATCATGTGATAAGTGTATGTCAAACTTTTTTTCCAGAGTGGCTGTACCATTTTGCATTTTCACCAACAATATATGAGTTCTAGTTGCTCCATTTTCTTGTCAGCACTTGACGTGGTTAGTAATTTTCCTTTAGCCATTCTAATAGGTGTGTAGTAGTATCACAGCATGTTTGTAAATTCTCTTTCCTTAGTGACTAATGATGTTGAACATCTTTTCGTGCGCTTAGTTGCCATCTATATGCAATTCTTGGTGAAATGTCTATTGAAGTCTTTTTCTCATTTTTTGATTGGTTTGTTTTCTTACTCTTGAGTTTTGAGAGTTCTTTATATATTCAGGATACCAGTTCTTTGTCAAATAATGTGATTTTCTCCCAGTTGTAGTTTGTCTTTTCATTCTCTTAATAGTGTCTTTCATACAGAAGTTTTCAATTTTGAGAAAACCTAACATACCAACTTGTTTTCTGTTATGGACAGTGTTTCCAGTGTCAAGACATCTTGAGTTAATTTAGCATGAAATTTAGGTCAGGTTTCATTTTGTTACATGTGGATGTCCAATTGATCCAGCATCCTTTGTTGAGAAGGCTATCCTGTCTCCATTGAATTGCCTTTGAAACCTTATCAAAAATCAGTTGTCCATATTTCTGTAAGTCTATTTCTAGACTCTGTATTCTTCTCCAGTGACCTGTATTTATGTGTCTTCATCACTACCACATTGTCTTGATTACTGTAGCCTTATAGAGTACCTCTTAAAATCTGGTAGTATGATTCCTATTTTATACTTCTTTTTCAAAATTGTTGTAAATATTTGGTTCCTTTTTCTTTCCTTGTAAATTTTAGAATCAACTTCTCTATGCCTGAGATTTTGATTGGAGTTGTGTTATATAGATAATTTTGAGGAAAGCTGATACTTTAGTTCATGAGCATGGTGTATCTCCCCATTTATTTAGGTTTTCCTTTATTTCTTCAACAGTGTTAGAATTTTTAGTATATACAATCTGTACATGTTCTGTTAGTTTTACACCTACATATTTATTTTGAGAGCTATTATAAATATTTTCCCCAGTTTTTATATTTTAATTGCTAGTATATAGAAATTAGTTTTTAACTAGCTAGCCTCACTTATCAGTTTTAAGGGGGTGTTTTGTGGATTCCTTTTGTGATTTTCTATATCAGTAGTATTGTCTGCAAATTAGGATTTGCAAATTGATGTCTGTTTTCATGAGATATTGATCTGTAGCTTTCTTCTACTGTCTTTGGTTTTTGTACTAGGTAATCCTGGCCTCATAAAATGAATCTGAAAATGTTGCTCCCTTTGCTATTTTCTGGTAAAGATTATGTAGAATTGTGTTTCTTTTTTATTTTTGCTGTTTGTGTGGATCTTTATTTTCTTAGTTTTTTAATTGACAGTAAAATTGTGTGTATGGTGTACAACATGTTTCAATATATGTGTACATTGTGCCATGTATGAGTCAAGCTATTTAGCATATGTATTACCTCACATATTTGTTATTTTGGGAGGTGAAAACAGTTTAAAAAAAAATCTCTTCTGGCAATTTTTAAGTATACAGTATGTCTCCATTAACTGAAGTTACCAAGATGTATAGCAGATCTCTTGAACTTACTCCTCCTGTCTACTGAAATTTTGTGTCCTTTGACCAACATCTGCCCAATTCCTCCACCTCCTAGCCTCTGGTAACCGCTATTTTACTCTGCTTTTTTAGATTCCACGTGTAAGTGAGATGGTGTTTGATACTGGTCTTTCTGTGTCTGGCTTCTTTCATGTAACATAATGTCCTCCTTGTTCATCCATTTTGTTGCAAATTACAAGATTTCCTTCTTTTTAAAGACTGAATACTATTACGTTGTGTATATATACCACGTTTTATTTGTTTATTGATGTATACTTTGTACAGTGTGATACTGTCCTGATAAAATGAGTTGGAAGTATTCACTCATCTGTTTTCTGAAAAAGATTATATAAAATCAGGTTCTTTTTCAGGGAAAGAAGTTAATTTTTAAAATGTTTGGTATTACCTTAAAAAACTATCTGGTCCTGGAGACTTTTTTCCAGAAGAATTTAAATTATAAAGTCAATTGCTTTAATAGATAAAGGATTATTCAAATCAACTATCTTAGCTTAGCTTAGTCTTGGTATTTTGTGTTTTTTGAGGAAGTGACTTATTTAAGTTATAAAATGAGGAATTGGTTCACTTCATCTAAGTTGTCAACTATAAGTTGTCAACTTCAACTGTGTCAACTATAAGTATAACGTTGTTTATAGTATTCCCTTATTACCTTTTTTTATCTGCAGGGTCTCTAGTGATAATCTCCTGTTACATTCCTGATATTGAAAATTTGTCTTCTCTCCTTTTTTGTTAGTCTTACTAGAAATTTATCCATTTTAATGAACTTCCCATTCCTGGAGTATAAGCTTTTGTGTCATTGGTTTTCTCTCTTGTCTTTCTGTTTTCAAGTTCATTGATTTCTTTCTTTTATTTTCTTTGGGATTATTTTTGCTTTCTTTTTCTATTTTTTAAGATGGAAATTTACTTTAATGAATGTTGAATTTTCATTTTCCTTCAGTTCAAATATTTTATAACTTATTTTGAGATATTATCTTTGACCCATTAATTATTTGGAAGTGTGTTAATTTCCAGGTGTTTGAAAATGTTTATATTAACTTTCTGTTATTTATTTCCAGTTTAATATGGCCTTGGAACAAACTTTGTATGATTTCGGTTCTTTAAAATTGTTAAGGTTTGTTTTGTCAACACAGGATATGTCTAGCTTGGTAAATGCCCATGTGCCCTTGAAAAAAAAAGTATTCTGTTGTTGGGTGGAGTGTTCTATAAATGTCAGAGCCAGTTGATTGGTGGTATTGCTCAGTTCTTCTAATACTTGCTATCTACCAATTTTGTTGATTACTAAGAAGAACGCTGAAGTCTATGACTATAATCTTGGACTTTTTATATTTCTCCTTTCATTCTGTCACTTTTTTTTCTTGTGCATGTTGAAGCTCTATTGTTAGGTGTTATCCATTTAGGATTCTTACATGTCTTGGTGAATTGACCCTTTTATCATTATGATATGTCTTTCTTTATTCACAATTACTTTTTTTGCACTGCAGTCTACATAATCTGATATCAGTATAGCTATTCCAGCTTTCGTGCATGCAAGCGCATATATGTGTGTGTGTGTCTGGTATACTTTTTTCCATCCATTTACTTTTTGGGTGGGGTTGGGGTGGGCAGAGCTAGGTGAGGTTTTATTTTGGATCAAAAAAAAAAAAAAAAAAAGCAAATTGTTTTGCAGCTGGAGGCATGGACAAGAGGGGTCCCCAGGCAGTAAACTCCCCCGTGGGTAGGGTGAAGGCTAGGGCTGAGCCTCAGGTGGGTCTTCTTTTCACCATGTTCCCCTGCACAGGGGCCTCCCTCCCTGGCTCTGGGGCAGCCTCAGGAGGGGCAGCCTGGGAGGGGCTGCCACAGCTCTTCACTTGGGCAGGACATTTGAGGACTCCAACACCAGCTTCCCATTGCAGGTCTCAATCTTCTTCACAACCATGGCCCTGGTGGTGCTGGTGCGGCTGAAGGAGCCGGAGCCCGTGCCAGAGCCAAAGCTGGAGTCCAGGCCATAGCTGAGGCCAGGGCTCGTGAGTGCCCGCATAGGCGGAACTCAGACCACCTGCATAGCCAATAGTGGTCTTCGTATGGATACTCATGTTCTGCATCCCAGACTCAGCCAGCTTTCCTTGCCCTCCAGCAGCTTCCTGTAAGTGGCGATCTTGATGTCCAGGGCCAGTTTGATGTTCATCAGCTCCTGGTACTCATGCAGCTGCTGTGCCATGTCCTGCTTGGCCTGCTGCAGGGTGGCCTCCAGTTGGGACAGCTTGGCATTGGTATCCTTAATGGCCAGCTCCCCGTGCTGCTCGTTATCTGTCATGGCAGCCTCCAGGGAAACCCTCTGGCCTTTGAGGCCCTCAATCTCAGCCTGGAGCCAGCTGATGTTCCAGTTCATCTCAGAGATCTCAGACTTTGTACACTGCAGGTCATCCCCATGCTTCCCAGCCAGTGTCTGCAGCTTCTCATACTTGATCTGGTATGTGCTCTCAGCCTCAGCCCGGCTGCTGTTGGCGATCTCCTCATACTGTGCCTTAGCCTCAGTGATGATGCTGTCCATGTCGCGGGAGCGGCTGTTGTCCATGGACAGCACCACAGACGTGTCTGGGATCTGAGACTGCAGCTCCCGCATCTCCTCTTCATACAGCTGTCTGAGGAAGCTGATCTCATCAGTCAGCCCTTCCAGGCGAGACTCCAGCTCCACCTTGTTCATGTAAGCTTCATCCACATCCTTGATGAAGACAAATTCATTCTCCTTCTCTGTACGCTTACTGATCTCATCCTCCTACTTGTTCTTGAAGTCCTCCACCAGCCCCTGCATGTTGCCAAGCTCCACCTCTGCTTCAGCTTCTCCTGGCCTGGAGTCTCCAGCTGCTGCCTAAGGTGGTTGATGTAGCTGTCAAACAGGTTGTCCATGTTGCTCCGAGCTGTCGTCTGCTGCTGCAGGAGGCTCCACTTGGTCTCCAGCATCTTGTTCTGCTGCTCCAGGATCTTACCTTGATGAAGGAGGCAAGCTTGTTGAGGGTCTTGATCTGCTCCTTCTCCTGGGTGCACATGGCCTGGATGTTGGAGTCCATCTCCAGGTTAAGGGGACTCAGCAGGCTCTGGTTGACCATGATGGTGGTGATGCCTCCCATGCCACTGACCCCACCATAACCTGCACCCAGGCCACCCCAGAAGCTGCTGCTGCCCACTTGGGGGAGGCTGAAGGAGCTGATGCGGGCACCGGGCCCACTCGTGTAGGAAGGCCCGGGGGCCAGAAGTGGACACTTTGTAGGACTTCTGGGTCACCTTGATAGACATAGTGGAGGCAAGAGTGGAGGCAGGTGGGCTGAACCAGATGGAGATTCCAGAAGGACCAGAGAAGCTGCTTCTTCCATCCTTTTACTTCTAACCTGTATCATTGTATTTGAAGTTCCTTGAGACAGCATATAGTTTGTTTGTTTACTTTATTTATTGAGACGGAGTTTTGCTCTTGTTGCCCAGATTGGAGTGCAATGTTGCAATCTTGGCTCACCACAACCTCTGCCTCCGCCTCCTGGGTTCAAGCAATTCTCTTGCCTCAGCCTCCTGAATAGCTGAGATTACAGGCATGTGCCACCATGCCTGGCTAATTTTGTATTTTTAATAGAGGCGGAGTTTCTCCATTTTGGTCAGGCTGGTCTTAAACTCCTGACCTCAGGTGATTCACCCGCCTTGGCCTCCCAAAGTGCTGGGATTACAGGCATGAGCCACCACTCAGCCTAGTTTGATTATTTTTTAATCCACTCTGACAATCTGAATTTTAATTAGTATGTTTGGACCATTTATGTTAATTTGGTTATATATATGGTTTTTATTTTAGAACTGCCAGTTAATTTTTCTGTTTGTTCCCCTGATTTTCATTCATTTACTTCCTCTTGCCTTCTCTTAGGTTATTTGAACATTTTCTAGTATTCCACTTTACTATGTTTTTTATTATATTTATTTATATAGTGTTTTTAGTGGTTGCTCTAGGAATTACAATTGTCAATCTTGACTTTTACCACTTTGGTATGTCAGTGTCTTACCCTACTATTTAAATCTTTTACCCATTCCTTCTTCCTTTCTGCCATCTTTATCTTATATATTACACCTTTGACAATTTATGTGTATTAATCATTGACAATTTATTATATAGTTTTTGCTTTCCATCTTCAAAAATATTCTTTAAAAGTTCAAGAGGAAAATATTGTATATATCCATATATTTATCATTTCTGTTCATTTTTCTTTTTCTGATGTTTCATGCTTCCTGTTGATATCTCCTTTCTGTCCAAAGAGCTTCCTTTAACATTTATTTTAGAGTAGACTCTAAAAGTTCATGCTGACCATGAACTTTCTGTTTTCTTTATTGAGAATATATTTATTACTTCATTCTTGAAGGATATTTTCACTGTATATAGAAACCTGAGTTGCCAGATGTTCTCGTTTAGCACTTTAACACTTTTCTTCTTCTCCTCTCTGGCCTTCATGGTTTCTGATGGAAAATCCACAGTAATTGAAATTCTTCTTCCTTTATAAGTAATGTTTTATTTTTCTTTGGCTGCATTCTAGATAGTTTGTCTTTAGTTTTCAGCAACTTGAGTAAATTCTGTCTAGGCATGGATTTCTTTAGATTTATCCAGTTTGGGTTTTGTTGAACTTCTTGAATCTGTAGATGTATGTCTTTCACCAAATTTTGGATATTTTTCAGCCATATTTCTTCAAATTATCTTTCTGCATTATGCTCTTTATGTTCTCCTTGTGAGACTCTGATGACACAAATGTTAAATCTTTTGGTATTGTTCCACAGTCCCTGAGGCTCTGTTATGGATTTTTTGTTTGGTTGTTTTTGTTTTCAATCTTTTTTTCTCTTTTGTTTAGATTTGATAATTTCTATGGATCTGTCTTCAGTTCATGCATTCTTTCATTTCTGTTCTGGTATTCAAAAGAGAGCCAGGGATCTCAATATTCATTATAAAAACTTTCATTTCATTCCTTAATAATTTTTTATTATGCTTCCTCCATCCTCAGTTTTACCATCCAGAATATTTCTGGTCTTCTGCCAGATAGAGGAGATGTAGTTGCCTGAGTCCGTGGAATAGGGGAGAGTATCTGGAGATCTAAGTCCTACTTACACAGACTTTTAGCCAGTGCACTTGTTTTCATTCCCATTTTACTCCCTCAATTCCAAAAACCTTGTAGTATATATTTCTGAATTTTTAAGGTATATATGGTATAGATTTGGAGTGCTTCTCAATTTTTTCACCATAAGCTCAGGATTCCACCTTCTCAGGACTGCTTAATCAGTTGTCACTTGTCTGCTTTCCTTTTCCGAAAGTAGAGTGTGCTTTCTCCTCTTCTGTTCTCTTTGACTATAAAGATTATATCTTAAATCTCTATATTATTTTTTTTGGTGGCATTTCAGGAGGGAAAGTAATAAATTGTGTATTCAAACTGTCATCTTTACCTGGAGTCAGGAAAAAACTATAAAACCTAAATTTTAAAATGTGCTCATATAGGAACTGTAAATGATAATTTTTCTTTGTCTTTTGTTACATTTTAGGATGAGATCCCCACTGGAATGCCATGCTTGGAGTCAGTGACCATAGGTGATGATATTTGGGATGAGAACTGGTTACCTGTGCAGGCTAAGATGGGAAAAGGAGGTGATGCTGCCTCCCATCTATTTACTGCAAGCCTTGGTGGAAAGAATCAGTATTCATCATGTAAAGAAATGCCACAGAAGGTTAGATCCTTGGAAAAATAGAAAGCAAATCAGGACAGGCACTGCCTCTCAAGCCTGTAATTCTAGCACTTTGGGAGGCCAAGGCAGGTGGATCACTTGAGCTCAGGAGTTGATGACCAGCCTGGGCAACATGGTGAGACCCTGTCTCTGCTAAAAATAGCCAGGCGTGCTGGTGTGCACCTGTGTTCCCAGCTACTTGGGAGGCTGAGGTGGGAGGATTAGTGCTTGAGCCTGGGAACTGGAGGTTGCAACGAGCAAAGATCATGTCACCACAGTCCACCAGCTTGAGTGACAGAGCAAGACCCGTTCTCAAAAAAAAAAAAAAAAAAAAAAAAAAAATAAATACTGATTTAATTTTCTAGGTAACAAAAAAGCTTTGTTTTCTGGAATTAGAAAGGCAGTTTAAGGCCATAATAAAAA